>WMED01002699.1:0-23655 GCA_019650415.1 Pipa parva
AAATCCCTGCATTAGTTATCAGTGTACACTTGGCTATCCTTATCCCACAAGTCCTTTCATTTTCAAGACCTGATACAGGGACAAAGATGGCTTTATTTCTTATATTAGAAGATCAAACTTGGAAACCAAGCCTCCTTGAAACTGAGCCTTATTACTTACCACATGCCTGAAAGCAGTATACAGATATATAACACTGAGAGGGGAATTCGTCATAGTGCGAAGTGAGGTCCAGATCCTTCACCTCACTTCGCACATATTGTTATGTGCTCGCTGATGTCCTGCACGCGGACATCAGAGAGCGCTTTAAATGGATTCCAGTCTTGGCAAGACCAAAATAGTTGCCTCGCCTAGACTGCACGCGGACATCAGAGAGCGCTTTAAATGGATTCCAGTCTCGGCAAGACCAAAAGAGTTGCCTCGCCCAGACTGCACGTGGACATCAGAGAGCGCTTTAAAGGGATTCCAGTCTCGGCAAGACCAAAAGAGTTGCCTCGCCGAGACTGCAGGTGGACATCAGCGAGCGCATATCAGTCTGTGAGAAGTGATCCGAAGGATTCGAAGCTCACTTCGCATAATGGTGAATTCCCCCCTCAATGCAGAGGGAGGAATTTCTATTCTCCCAACCAGCAAATGTAGAATCAAGTCGTAACATATGTATTATTGAAGTAAATTCACGGGAACAAATGTGTTTGTTCAAATTCAATGTGTCATTTCTAGGGCAAGTAAAAATTTGCACTTTGATATAAGCCAAACATACTTTGGTTTTGTAATTTCGATTCATGCAGTTTGCTGAAAATTAAATCACCTCAGCCGCTAATTTCTTAACATATGTGAAGCCTTTTAAATGTCGTATTTCTTTTTCTTCAGCCACAATCTCCTTTTCACAAAATAAATTAAATGTACTCTGTTTGAGATTCCCGAAATCTTGGATCTCTAAAATAAACACATTTTTAATGTCCTGTCAAAAATGTAATATTTCTTATTTCCTTTATATCTTATCCTCTTCCGCAGACATCTTTGATGGTTTTTATCACATTATAGTTTTGCATTTCCATAATTCTCTCATTTATTTCAGTATCAGTCCGTGAAAGTATAATCATTCCAACATTAAACAAAATTATCAAATGTTTCAAAAAACAGAGTTGAAAGGTTATGTTTATGCCCGTGGGTGGCAAGAACGCATGTCGTAGATCGGTAAAAAAAAAAAGACTTACTGTTCAAACTTTCAAACTTTTGACAAGTGCAAAAGATAATGAATGAAGCAAACACTTCTTAAGCAAATTAAATACAAAAACCTTTAATCTTCCCATGCCAATCCAGTGAGAGCTTCTTAACATACTCCAAATAAATCAATATATTTGGAGGTGGAATGGCAACAACGAAACTGCAAGGAGGACTCTAAATGTTTGTTTCCTGTAAAGCTTTCCCAAATTACTCCTTTGCACTCTTGGATACCAAAAAAATAATAACAGTTATTTCCCGTTTCCCTCTGTGGATGGATTGATATATCATTAAGCTTGGCATTATTTCTCACAGAATATTTAATTTCAGTTTCTGGAATTCTTAATGCGCTACTTCAGACTGTTAAAGTGCACCTGTCACCTCAAAACTAATACTAATTTAGCTTCTACTAATGAAATAAATACTTTTGTAAATATATATGGATTTTTTTTATAAAATGTACCTTTATACAGCGTTTCTCTTTGTCATCTTCCCTGTCAGCCTGACTTTTCTTTCCTGAGTCGAGTGGGCGAGGCTATATGATGATTGACATTATAGCTCCTCCAATCAGATCCCTTAAATCATGATCTAGCAGGGATCTGTTCCCTGATATAGATTTCATATAAATGAGTCTATTTTTAAAGGAGACCTAAAGTAAAAAAAAATAAAAAAGAACTGTTAAAATACTCACCTTATACAGTGCCAATTGATTACTGTCACAGCATGAGCTGTGCTGTGATTAGCCTCCAGCCAATGCTTCCCCCGATGCCTCCTTCACAGCGCTGGCTGACTGAGAAGCCAGCGCACAGCTCCTTCTTCTTGATTCCCTGACTTCTTCATCATCATTCTCATTGTGGGGAGCAGTCTCATTGGCCCCCGCAATGAACATGATGATGTTTAAGGCATTTATCACCCGAGGTGAAACAAGGTGGGAGGAGCTGCTTCTGAGTGAGCCAGCGCTGCGAAGAATGATTGGCTGCCGGCTAATTACAGCACAGCTCATGCTGTGACTATAATCAATCGGCTCTGTATAAGGCAAGTATTTTAACAGTTTTTTAATTTTTTTTACTTTAGTTGTCCTTTAATTTTGCAGAAGCAAACCTAGTGAGCATTCACTATGAATGGTGCTAAATGTGTATTGTTAATGAAGATAGAGTGGTGGAGTGGAAACATATCCCTCTTCTCCTTCCTTCTCAATTTTGCAGGATCAGTGGGGGATACTTGGCATCTCACCGTAACCCAAGGGTTTTACTAGCAATAGTTACTGAACATGAAGGATAAAGAAGAAGAAGCAGAAATCATTTCACCCAGTATATGAACTCTGTACTATACTATAGTTTACTATAGTGTTTTATGGGTATGTTTTCACTTTCCAAAAAAAATGTTAAATATTGTAAATATTTGAATGTTATTTTATAGTTAGAAAATATATGCGCTCGCTGATTTCCTGCACGCGGACATCAGCATGCGCTTTAAAGGGATTCCAGTCTCGGCGAGGCAACTCTTTTTGTCTCTCCGAGATGGGAATCCCTTTAATGCGCATGCTGATGTCCGCGCGCAGGAAATCAGCATGCGCATAATACCATTTGCGAAGTGAGCTCACTTCGCTGCATGTTGAATTCCCCCTTAGTATCTCTGAATTATCCTTCAACTGTGATTGAGTAATCTGAAAAAAAAAAATTCCTGTATTTGAAGATGGGATTTTGTTGCTAAATTTATGTATGTTGAGTTTTCAAACAAAACTTTACAGGTGGTAAATGTGCCTGAATGGGGACTTCAGTTTAACAGTTTGCAGCTGTAGAAAAATACCATTGCGATAGATGCTTTGTGTGTCACTTGTTTTAGTCACAAGTAACACAAACTACATGGAATTTTCAGAGCTAAAGAACCAGAACCTATTTTTGTACTGAACGCTTTTGTCAGGAATAGAATCCTTGTTTAACAAGGTAAAGGTGTCTTGTATATGATATTTGTTGCTAGACATTATTACCACTGACAGGAATCCTTGTGTCTAAATGGAAAATTGCTGAAACCATGATTCTTGTGGGGATTATTAAAACAATAACTCTGAAACCTGCCAAAAAAGCAGGTCAGTTTGAGATGGTAAAAATGCTCTATATACCCATCATTAGTAACTTTACATTCTATTTCAGAACAACTGAGAATTTAAGGGGACGTATCTCAGTAAAGTGGCTGAGCAACAGTTGGTACAAATAATGCCGGTTCTGTACTATTCACTTAATAAATAAACTATTTTGTCTGCTAGTTTTATACTAGAATAGACTTACTGTAGGACAAAATGGTGTCTAGATCAACACATGCATTATATATGAAGATACTGAATAACTAAACTTTTTTGGATTTTATCTTTTCATTTGGCTAAGAATACATTTTGATATTTTTGTCACCTAATTTTCCTTAATGTTATAATTATTTTTCTAACTGTGACTGTAACATCTGTTTGCCTTTTCTCAGGCATTTTTCTACTTCCTAAGGGAGTAGCTAGAAATACCATGAAGCTTGGTCAGTGTTTCTGCCTCTGCACATAGCACAGTAAGGCTGGGGAAACTGGCATTGTGCTAACCAAATATAGGTTCTAAAACAAATCAATGTAACATATGGCTTTTGTAGCTGAAATAGGTCATCATAGCGGTATAGTTGAAAAGTGATTTTTCAGTAACTCCATGATAGCATTCTATCATTATAGGAGAGATATACTCCTTAATTAACTAATTGTAACTCTATATCATTGAAATATGGTCAAAACTCTTAGCATTTCTGTGAAATAATAACATTTCCAGACTTGATCATGCTATTTACTCCAGGTCCTGTTCTGCAGATCTCCTGATCTATCTTGGATCACTGGCCATCTCTTACAGCCTATAGCCCCCCCCTACCCCCCAAATTAGAGTAGCACGTCAAAATTTAGTATTCTTCCCTTCAGGTTACAATTTCACTTGCTGTGTATTCAGCAAGTGCTGTAGTTTATACAGCTACATAAGGGAGCTTACACAGTGCCATCTTAAGGTTAAAAGTAATATTCCACCTCAAACTAGAGAGAAGAATAAAAACTTGAAGCAATACTCTGATTCAGGGAAGGTGGGTGGTGGATATGACCCCTACTTATTTCACTTAAAGGACCAGTAACACTAGAAAATTTTTTTATTTTTTTAAATCTCTTGGACCGGCAGAGCAGTTAGTCTAATACAAAACATATTATCTTTGAAGTCATGATTTTAATGCTCTTTGTATATTTTTTGATAGCAGTCATATTGTATGTGCTGGTTAAGCAAACCCCACCCAATCCCATTGTTCTCTATGGAGCTTCAGATAATACGTATTCATGAAGTTCCCAAGAATCTGCTTAGATCAGGCGTCGGCAAAGTGCAGCTCGCAAGCCACACACTCCCTAGCCCCGCCCATGACCTCCGATGTCTCTACTGATTGGACGTCAGCAGGTCATGTGAACGGGAGCATGCACTCCTCCCCCTTTGTGGCTCAGAGAAAATTTTCGCCGGTGGAAGAGGGAGCGAAATGGCACCCATCTTTACAATGTTTGCCAACTCCTGTTGTAGATGGATATGATTTTTTTTGCCTGTGGTCAGTAATATAAAAAATACTTAGCAGAGAAATAGCTGCTCCTGTTTATATTAATAAATAAAATATTAATGTAAATAAGTGTTACCTTGCACAATAGCCCATAATCTTTGTATTTGACATTTATAGAAAATGTACAAGAAAAGGAATTTAGGTATAACTGTATTTTTATAAAGGGCAGTGAGATGTCTAAATAGTATTATATGTACTTTTTGTTACCATACCTGCAGCGCAATCCAGCGGCATCTGTCTCTTCTCCAGCCTCCCGCACTGTGTATATGCGGAAACACTCTGTGCATGGGAAGCCAGCAACTTGTTCTTGAAGGACATGTATTGTTGCCCAACAAAGACATTGGTCCCTGCACCTGTGGCTGGAGGGGGATTTAAAAACTGGCATTTACAGGCACTCGTTGCCTGAATGTCATATTAGTTTAGGCTCCCTAGTTTGGTGTCCTGTTCTTTTCCCCTATTTCAGTCCCTGTCCTGTATTAAGTTCCTATGCTTCCAGTACCTGTTCCTGTATCCTCCTGCTAACTTCTCCTGTTGGTACTGTAGTGACCCAGAATTGCCACTCAGAGCCAGTTCTGACCCTATAGGCGCCCTAGGTGCCCCCCTGTCCCGTGACACAAACCTCCCAGTTGGGACTAACATGTTTATACCATCTGACCTGGAGGGATTTACTTAATTAACCTATGGGTATTTTAACATAGTGTAAAGGAAATCTAATACACCTTGGTGAGTAAGGATTATAAAATTGACAATTATATCTATAAAAGAGTACATGATGACATCTACTGGATAATTAAGGTATTGCATTTTGTTTATTACAATTTCTGTGCTATGGAAATTTGGAAGGAGGTCTCAGTATGTGTTGTATGAATATTCAATGTGCAGGAAGTGAAGTCAGATTCTTGGGAAGAGGGAGAAAACCAAAGATATGAAGGGACACAATTTGCACCTGTCTGAAATGCAAGGCCTTTGGCCTGGGACTGCATTCTGGACAATGAACTTTTTGGATATTATTATGCTGAGGACTCTAATGATGTTCTACCTTTGATGAGCTCTAACACACCCATGGGATGTTAACAGTGCACTGTTGTATTTTTGGTTATGCTGATGTTCCAGTAAAATTTTATTCAGCGCATTTGCATGAAGAGTCTTCTTTGCTACACTTAAAGGGGAAGCAGCCTGAAATATCTAAAGGCCAAGTAACATCTAAAGGTACATCCATCCGATTTTTACTGTTTTATTTCTGGAGCTCTCTGGGAGGCACCGTGACAAAGTAAATCCCAGAGGTCACCTAGCCCGGCTTACCTGCCCTGGTTATTGCAGTACCAGTACACTATTAAAGAGACAGTATCTATTATCCCTCCATTCTAGCTATCACTAACAGGGGTGAGTCTGAGGACCGAGACCTGGGAGTCTCTCTGCTGCGAAGGTCATACCCCCTTGCGACCTTCGACTCTGCACCTCCGATAAACACATGCCAGCCCTGTGGTGATAAGAGGCTACATCGATAACAGTTACATCTGTGACGTTGTTTCCAAACAAAGTGACCACCACAGAAGAAAACTGTTTTACCACTTGATTGTTACGGATTCCTCATGAAACTATGTGCATGGGGGGTTTCAAGTACAATCATGTAAATTGTGCATCACTGTTTTTAAGCATGCAAGCAAAAAGCAAAGAAAGAACATAGATTGTGTTATACAGCCATTAATGTAAATCTCAGAAATGACAACTCACAAAATGAATCTTTAAAAACAGTACATTTTCAGAATAACATAGAAACCAGGCTTCCTCGGTCCAATTCCCAGAATAAAATAGACCAAACCTGATAGATCTTCTGCCCCATGTTTGGAATCACTGAACGCATATAAGAACCTATCCATATACTAAAAAAAAAACCATGCCATTCTTTGCAGACACTCCTTTGCTGATCAATCATTTCCCATCAGTCTTGCAATACTCCGCTGCTGGGAATAAAAAGCCTAATGCCTGCAGTTGCTAATGACACAAAATGTACATGAAACACACCAATAATACTACTGAGATTTGGAAATCATTGAGACTTAGGGGGTTATTCACTAAAGTCTGAATTGTTACACATAGGTGTGAATTCACCAGATAAATACTGTCACAATAGGCTGGTACTGTTGCAGTCCTGTCTTTATAATGAGAATATTGCTGCAGTCGCGACTTTATTATGGGAAAATTGTCGCAATCTTAACTTTAAAAAATTGCCGTGACTTTATAATGGGAAAATTGTAGCAAAAATTGTTTGCAATGGGAATCCACTGTTTGTGAATTCGACAGTGAATAACCCCCCAAATATACTGCAGAAAACAATGGAACTGGCAGTGGGTAAAATTATTTAGGAGAAATAGGATTAAAGGAGAGGAAAAGTCACAGGCTGGATGGCTAGCTTAGTATACTTTTGCAAACCCCAAAAAATAAAAAAAATGTCACTTTTCAACGTAAAATTCCTATTAATCTGCCTGCTCCAGCTGATCCTTACAGTTTGCTGGCTTCTTTCAAATGGACGGTGGGAGTGGTTTTTCCTTCTGAACAGGAAACTACTCTGCAGCACAGTGATTGGTTCTCTCTCTTTTATGCAAATCTTCTCTCCAACCCTTTTCAAATACAGAAAATGTTTTTCGTGATAAGAACTTACATCACTCCTAGATATAAAGGTCAAGGGGGAATTCACGATTGTGCGAAGTGAGCTCCGAATCCTTCGGCTCACTTCGCACAGACTGATATGCGCTCGCTGATGTCCGTGTACAGGACATCAGCGAGCGCATATCAGTCTGTGTGAAGTGAGCCAAAAGATTCAGAGCTCACTTCGTACAATCGTGAATTCCCCCCCAAATCTGTTATGTAACAGATACTGCTTAAAAATGTCTTAGTTACATCTATACAGATTATACTGTGCTTGTAGCACTCACAGTGTTAATGTTAAGAAAGATGAGTACTGTAGTATTATATGATTCTTTATATCAGCGGTTCTCAACCTGTGGGTCGCGACCCCGCCGGGGTTCGCG
Organism: Pipa parva; assembly: GCA_019650415.1. NCBI lineage: Eukaryota > Metazoa > Chordata > Amphibia > Anura > Pipidae > Pipa > Pipa parva. Next base: position 7,863 of record WMED01002699.1, read on the forward strand.
AGGCTGTCCCACTGGGGTCGAGAACCGCGCCGACTCACAGAAGCACCCGCAAGAACCCTTCTTATAAGGGTTCCTGCGGGTGACGTCGGCAGTAAATGTCATCACGTGACGCGCGTTGTGATGACGTTTCGGCCGAACGTCACCACGTGACGCGCGTATGTGATGACGTTCAGCCGAAACGTCATCACGCCGCGCGGCGCGGTGACGTCAGAGGGAGATCACGGTCTCAACAAGGTTGAGAACCGCTGCTTTATATGGACTAACAGTTCATTGTATAAGACAAGCTTTTGAGAGATATTCCCTCTTCATCAGGTCAGAGCAGTACTAAAGGTAATGTTAATGTTAACAGTGATCCCGGGCTATAGATCGTCCGATGAATACTGATCTAGCAGCAGTTCACTTAGGGGGTTATTGGCTAAGCTGCAAATTCTCCTGTCTGAGTAAATTTGCATTACTTCATGTTTCTACGCTATGATTCTCTACTTCTTATTGACTAGACAGCGAATTTCGCAACTGCAACAATATTCCCATAGTAAAGTCACAACCATGTTAGTAGCAGTCTATTATGTAGCGTGCGACTGTTGTTAGCTGGCGAATTCGGCACATAGCAGAGTATGGGGAAGTGGCGAATTCACTCCTTTACAAGACTATTTGAACTTTATCCAATAACCCCCCATTTCTCCTCTTCACTCCGGTAACATTCAGTAAAGTAAGGCAGTCCCTTCTCTCATGCACTTCATCAGCAACAGTGCAGTAGATGGAGAGCCTCAGCAGGTTCTCAGCACAGACAGTGTATTTATAAAGCAGAGCAATGTGACAAAATTACAGCACATTGTATCCCACCTGGCTTGTCCCCAATAGAAATGTTAAGAAGAAGAGCAGGTTGTGCAGCAGGGAGAAGCTGTGCAAGCGTTATTAGAGATGCTGGAAGCGATTTAGTTCTCACTGTACTACCTGTCACTGCACCCCTCTAAAACCTCCCACCCCCTGCCAGAAAAGCTGGAAGGGAAAGGATCAGATAGGCACATTGCTCTGTCAGTTAATAATGTTGTGTCAGTGGCTAAGTCAAAGTACAGGAGAGCAGAGAGAAACAGAAGTTTTAAGGTGGGTGGGACAACTCTCTGTATATCACAATATATAATGATAAGTAAATCTCTCTAACGGGTGACCTTAGCCATGTGAGGCATGAAGCTAACTTTCTCGAAAGTTATAACTATGCGGACGCAAGAGATCACAGAAAGAGGTTGCCTGTAGCTTTCACTGACACAGTGGGAGAATTTTTTGTGGGTAGGTGGAGTGAAAAAAGGCCACCATCTTGGGTGCAGGTGGCATGACAGGAATTTAGTGGTTTAGAAATTATTTCCATGGTTACATTTGTATTGCGGAGGGAAAGTTTGGTGCTACACCAGGACACTTAGCTTTTGGTTTATATTGATTTCTTTACTTTAGATTTCTATAGAGAAAATGCTAAACTAAGCTGAAATTCTTTTCTATTTTTTCCTACTAATCTAATGATTCTTTCTTGCAGATAACGGATTCTTGCTATTTCATCATATGAAAAGTATTAAGCAGCAGAGACACAATGTTCTTATTTCATCATGTACTGTAGCTTCTAATTAAAGTGTAAAGGACATAATACCAACCTTAAATACAAAACTCTTCTCTGTTCTATACGTTATAAATGCCACTGTTAAGAAAATGTCCTCCTGGGCATTTGCTGAACTTTTTCATCTGAAAGTTCATCTAATGTATAATGTCTCATTACTGCTCAGTCTTTAAATGTTAATAATATTGAACTATTATAAAATAATGCAAAATAATTATATGCATTTCTACTGACGATACATCTACTGATGAAAAGATCTATGTCAAATTTTACCCCTATATATGGTTCTATGGTCCTTTATTCAGCTATATCTGATTAATGTGTTCTGAATGTCTTCAAGTTAAGAATGCAAAGAAATCTTAGCATAAAGTGGAAAGTAAAAGCTTGTATTGGAGTGAAATTATACTGTATACTGTTTACACTCTATAAGTGTAAATAGGTTCTTAAAAAGGCCTCTCCAGAGGTACATATTTTCTAGATAAGATATCCCAGAAGAAAGATAAGGGGAGGGGGTGATTGACTCCATGGTGAGCCAATCGGAGCAGGAATAGGAGGAAGTGTAGAAGGGGTATTAATAGGAGGGAACAGGAAGAGACAGGGTCAGTGGAGGGAAAACAGGGCATCCCACCCTCCCTCCCTATGGAAAAGGCGGATAATGATTGGTGAAGGATGAAATCTGGAAAGAGGCCGGAAATTGTCGCAGCTGGTGGCGGAAAATGGAAGATGCCTGCCATATAATTATATCTCAAGGGGTGAGATGAAGAGCGCATTGTGCGCATAAAGGGGGGCATAGGCCCAAGCTGGTGGTGTGCATCGGTTCCCCCTGCTAACAATAGCCCCATCCGGAAAAGGAAGGAATGGTGGTATAAGGGGTAACCAGGGTTTCTGGAGTTTAAATGGTGCGGGCAGGCATCATATTATTCCATGGTTAAAATGTGAATTGTTAAAAGTTGGTTAATAAAGCTGTGGCCTAATTACACCCATCTCTCGTGTCTTGGGAGTTTTATTTAGTTGAATAAGTATGGTGTCAATTAGAGAGGGATTATAACGGAGATGGTAGTGCTCGCTATAGGAGTCAATTGTGTCAGTGTATTGTGAGTATATCTATCACCCCTACGTAAAGTGCCTGTTCCAAAATGATCCTGTAAACTATCAGCCATAGGATTCAAATCTGGGTTTTCCTGTCCAAATGCAGCTGCTTTAACCATAAAATATGTATTTTTTATCAGTGCCTCTGTTGTTTCAAATGTCTCCAGTAGCTAACTATACTATATTCATAGGCGTGAATATACCAGGCACACCCTAGTGGCAGCACACAGGATGCAGCGCAGGGGCAGGAGAGCACGTTTTGCCATTACCGGCAATCAGAGGAATCTCCAGGAGCAAGCTGGGCCGGCTGATACACTGCAGGCATTGGGTACAGCAGTTGTGCTCAGACATACCTCCTTGCTGTGCTGCATTACCTGTTTCAATAAACTTTATGAGCAGCATCAGCAGGGAGGCGGGGACTCAGGAGGAAGCCGCAGTGTTGCCAATTTAGCGACTTTGTCACTATATTTAGCGACTTTTATTACCCCCCAACGACTTTTTTTTAAAAAAGCTACTAGTGACTATTCTAGTGACTTTTTCTGGAGATATTGGAGACTTTTGAAGACTCCATGTGAAACATCAATTGTTCTGTAGTTACTGTCCCTAGCCCTTCCCAAAGCACTGACAGGCAGGATAGCTCCAGAAGTCAATAACACTTCAGAAAGAGATCCTCTGCAGTTGTTGCTGTGTCACTAGCTTGCTGCCAGTGCTTAGTCTTTTTCTCTCTGTCTGCTCTGTCTCCTGATACTGCTGTTATACTGACTGGCCCTCCAAAAAGCTGGCCACCTACTATAACCTTTGCCTGCCTCTGTACTATTTTATTGCTAACTAACAAATATGTTTTCTAATTTGTATGCTGTTGTTAATCAGCATGGCAACACTGCTTGCCTGAACACTGCTTTTTCTGCCGATTAACAAGCAGATCATCCTACAATTTCTCTTGCTGGCTATTCTGTTTCCCCCTCATTGCTGCCAGTAATCTTGTTTCTTACCTATTGCTCTGTCTCTTAGCTTTCTCACTCTTACCACTCTTGCATTAAACATGTTATATCTGGGGACATTATGTGGTGGAATAAAAGGTAAATGGTTAAGGCTTAATGGTCATCCAACTGCATACCAAAACATATTCTTGGTCCCCAAACAGAAGCCTAGAGTGCCTTGTGTATAACCCGACTCAGCCTAAGGGAAGAAGGCTTCAAAGCGATCCTGTACTGGGGCCCATGGCTATTACATTACTCCATTGGTCTCAATGTTCTACCTACTCCCCTTCACCCTCTCTCCCATTATATTTATTAGCTTTCATCTGCAGGAGATCATTGCTATCTATAAAATAATTATTCTGAAAGGTTTGCTAATGGGATGCTAAATATATCTGTCTCTTAGTCCTGACTGGGAACTTTCAGGGTTTATGTGTATGTATATATCAGCTCTGTACGATTCATCAATACAGTTATAATACAGACATAGTAAATTTTCTCAACATAGAACAAGTGAAATAACTTACAAGCATAAATTCAAGAAGATACATAATACTAAGTGCCAGGTGTTGACTGAGACATGAGGATGGAAGTCCATGCCCCATAGAGCTTACAATCTAAATGGGAGGGACACTTACGTATACAGATAGCAGGGTAATAAGAGCTGTAGCATAAATTGCTGGGGATTACTAAGTGGCAATCATAAGCATAAATAGCTATTTATTTTAAGAATAAAATGTATACAAAACAGTGCTAGGGCCTCAAGAGGTGGAATTTAAGTTTAGTTTTGAGAGTACGGAAGGATTAGCCCTGAGCCATTGGGTTTTGATTAAGATCTTAGGGTATTAGGGTCTGTAGCAACATTCTCAGGGCCAGTTATCCCAGAGTTTCATTCATTGGGTTTCATATTCTGAAAGTTATTTGCTGGATAGGAGGATGAGTTCAGTCAGAAGGCTCCCTGGTATTGTTGTTAACATTTATAAATATATGCTTTGAAATGGTAACCAGATCAAATAATTGTAAAAGTAATTGTGAACGCAAATAAAACAAATCTCGATACATTTTACAAAATGCCAGTATTTTTTCCTGGAAATCTCACTACCATATTAAAGAAGTGGTACTGCAGTGATGAATTATGGCCACAAGATGTCACTGTGTACTTGTCTTTATTAAGATTTTTTTTTTTTTTTGCAGTGACTAACTTCTCAGACCAATACAAATCTGTTTTCATATACAGTGGTACCTCGGTTTTCAAATGACTTGGATTTCAAACAAATTGGTTTTCAACCACGAAATTCGAGAAAATTTTGTCTTGGAATCTGAACAAATATTTGGAACTCAAACACCCGAGATGAGCAGAATGGCATTCGCAGCATCAATACAAGTCAATCTGCGATTGGATTTCTTATGGGATAAATTGTTTTGGTTCTCAACCAAATTTGGTTCTCAATCGCACTTCCAGAACGAATTGTGGTTGAGAACCAAGGTATCACTGTATTTTCTCAAAACATACCATTCATGCCATGAATGCAAACATAAATAATAATAATAAAGCATTTTTTCCAATATGTTGTTACTGCTTTTTGTTTAGTCATTATTACTTCTAGAATAAATTATATTCTACTGTTTGCAACTCCCTTAAAGGAACAGTCTGGTTGAAAATAAAATATAGATATATTTATTTATGCTAACTACCACCTTTTATTAAATCCGATTTATTATCAATTCTTTTTTTTTTTAAGTTAAAATTTTTGCCTGTAAAGAAGGGCTATACAGCACTTTTATGTTGCATACCTTATCTTCAGACACTGCCGGCGACTCTGCAGTGTCTGAATCAGACAATCCCTCTCATAAATTATTTTTTTATTTTTTTTTTATTTTAGGCTGGACTGTTCCTTTAAGCATTACACATATACTTAAAAATACAAGTTGAAAAAATGTTATTAATGTTGTAACTTGATCTGTGGAGTAAGAGCAGGTTCTTTAGTCTCCAGATAAATGTTACAAATGTAACAGAATCAGAACAGCTGAGAAACATAAACACAAAATACAGAAATGGGTTGTGCTTAGTTTAGGTCCAGCACTGCTTGAACTATAAACAGAACCTTCTAGCACAGGCAAACTTCTTTGAGGAAGGAACCATTTTGCTCCCTCCTTTAGCCGCTGGAGGAGGGAGGAGCGCACTCTCCCAACCACATGACCTGCCGATAGCCAATCAGAAGAGCCATCAACGGTCAAGGGTGGGGCTTCGGAGGTGCGCTCCAAGCCACAACAAGGCAGCTAAAGAGCTGCAAGTGGCTCGCAAGCCGCACTTTGCTGACCCCTCTTCTAGTACATATTTACCAAGTGTGCTTTGCCCCATAGATAGGTGATTTTGTAATAATTTCTGCATTGTAGTCAATTATCTCACAGTTTGCAACATTACATAATTGTGTTTTTAGATACCATTTCACATTTATTCACTGCATATTCATAGACAAGAAGGGTATTTGTCATATATTAAAGTGAGAATTCACTAAAGCTGGGGGTCAGCAAACTTTAGTACCAAAAGATCCATTTTCCCCCTCTTCCACTAAAGAAAATAAATCTGGAGCCGCAAAACACAACAGCTTAGAAACCTTTAAAAGTTTTCATCTTTTTTAATTTTACCCGTTACAACATCAATATACAACAAACAGAAGAAAATAACAACAAAAATAAAATAATACATAAATCTAAATTACACTGATAAATAACCTTTATTCTTCTTCTTTTTTTTCCATTTGCCAATCAAGGCAGAAGGGAGCCACAACAAGGAAGCTGAAGAGCCACATGCGGCTCCAGAGCCATAGTTTGCCTACCCCTGCACTAAGGTTTGCCTACCCCTGCACTAAGGTTTGCCTACCCCTGCACTAAGGTTTGCCTACCCCTGCACTAAGGTTTGCCTACCCCTGCACTAAGGTTTGCCTACCCCTGCACTAAGGTTTGCATACAAGATTACTGTGGAGTCGCTGTATTATTCTGTTGACATTTTACTCAAAAGGCTTTAAAAAATGTGGTGAAGTGCCAACATGAGGTTGTACTTGTCTGCAATGGAAATGAATGTAAAAATAATTGTAATTTAAGCGATTATTCTCTAGTGACAATACTGGCAACTAACATGCTACAAAATGGTGGCATTGTTCTTTCTTATGATAATTTATAACCATTACCATTATTTCTCTAGAAAAAGATAGTTATGGTGGTGTAGCACTATAGTAACGGTATGTACTAAACCGTTTGTAGCAACATTTCATATACACCCAGGCTATTTGAGAACCTCAGGGAAGCTGGCTCTGCTTACACATTGGAGTAGGCATAGAACACAATATATTATTAAATGTGGTACATTAGAGTTAATATCAATAAAGTATGGCGCCAGTGGTTCTTGCTTAAAACAGACACACTTTTATTATAACAGCAAACGATAAAAGGAAGAGTATAGGGACTTATTATAACATCTTAATGTAAGATACATGAAGACTGCAGTTGTAAGCAATAACATAGTTAGCCCCAGTGGATCAGATGTTACATCAGCAAAAATGTGACTCCTAGACAGGTTCTGGGTGGCCCCAATTCGCTGGATGGACCTCCTCAGGGATTTCTTCTTCTGTGAGGCTAATCCCTGGTCCCTAAGCCTGCTACTGATGAACCTAGTCTATACTGCCACTCTAAAACACTAAAGTGAGCTAGACTTAAATACAAGTCTTACATAAAGGGGGGAATTCACGATAATCTGAAGGGATGTGCGGAGTCTTCGCCTCACTTCGCACTGACTGATATGCGCTCGCTGATGTCCTGCACGTGGACATCAGCGAGCGCTTTAAAGGGATACTAGTCTCAGCTTGGCGACTCTTTTGGTCTCGCTGAGACTGGAATCCCTTTAAAGCGCTCGCTGATGTCCACGTGCAGGACATCAGTGAGCGCATATCAGTCAGTGTGAAGTGAGGCGAAGACTCTGCACCTCACTTCAGACTATTGTGAATTCCCCCCAAAGTCCTTTGTAAAGATTCCTCCACCAGGAGGGTAGAGATTTTACTGCTGTAACACCATGCAGTGAAGACCCAGGGTCCACCCACTATACCAGCTTATATTAGCTATGGTCTGACCTTAATCAAAATGAGGCAGACTATAACACTGCCTGTTGGAAATAACATACAATAATAAGTGCCAGGTTAAAATATGTCACAAGAGGGAACTCCAAGAACACTAATTGGTGTCCCTAAAATATAAAATAGTAGAAATGGTGAACTTTGAGTATTTCTAAAACAGAAGTTTACCAGGGCTGCAGTGGCATTTAAACAGAACCTTGTAAAATGATATCTCTTTGCTCCAGTGACTAATTAGCTACATTACGCGACTGCTTCTATATGCCTGACACTATTACTATGCAACAATTTGCAACAATTCACTACAATGTAGAGGCAATATGCTAATAAGTCAATATGCCATAATGACTTCACTACATACAAATTAATGGGCACATGCCCTCTGCACATGGTGGTGAATGGTATCCTAAAATCACCACAATTTTATTTAATACCTTTATTTTTTTTAATTATTTATCACCTTCATTTTTATTACAGGACAGTACAAGAGGGAATCTAGTGGTAAAATGCACATCTTTCTCTCCCCCTTCTTTACAGCACGCAGAGCGGAGGAAAGAGTTTTATTTACTGGGTGTTGTCATTTGTGTGGGTTTGTAATGGTATAATTCACTAATAACATATTTATTATTTGTTTGAGTGACAATCCCACATTTTCTCCTGTCTCTGAATCTGACACAGTTTTCTGTTCACTAGGTTACCATATTTTACAATATGTGCATTCCTTAATCCCTGTTTCCCCCATACTCCACAAACTGTTTCACTTTCCTCTCTGCCCTTCTATTCCCTTTGGAAAATACATTTCCTTTCGATTTTATTTGTGCTTACAGCTGCTCTAGAAAATTCTTATTAATACAATTCTTCATACTTTAGTCATGATGAAATAATCATGAGGTCAAATGTTCCACCCCGACATAACTTTAATATGGGTGCAACTCTGCTCATTCTGTTTGAAAATGATATCTGGTTTAGCAAAGTCTGATTCTTCCAAACATGATAAACATTCTCTCAAAGAGGATTATTACAATTTGTCATTCTAAACATCCCATCTTAAACCCATATGGCTTGACTGCTGTAGCTGTTTACTGACATGAAATAGTTTATTGCATTGTTCTAGACCTATAGTTTTATGTTAACAGATCAAGGGTCACTAAAGCATCAGGCTGACACTTTAAATGTCAGCCGTGCCTATCCCTAAGTTATAAAACCATTAACATCAGAAAAAGCAAATTTGCTATTTGGATTGGATTGCTTTTATTTGTTTGCAAGGCTTGTAAAAATGTCATATTTGAGGATTAATTCACATTTTTTTAATGGTTTGTGTTGATTCTAGTTGCTGATTGTCAGAGAAATTGGACATTACTGAACCTGTATTATTTAAAGTCCCATCATAGGGAATGAATGGATTTTTTTATTTTTCAGATAAATGAGGGCTGCAATCGCTAGGAAGAAAGACAAGCTCAAAATAATACAAATCAGACTTTTTTAAATGTTTTCTGGTATTACTGGTTAAGCACGTCATTGTAACTGAAAAGCAAAGGGTTATGTGTCCTAAGTCATGAAATAACTGCAATTCAGATGGAAACATTGGCCTTGATATTGAATGGGAGCTTGCTTACACATCACATAAATATGTCTACTATCAGGGTACACAAAGAAAAATTTGAAAAGGGCTGGGTAAGAGGCTCTTGCATGTCAACGCAAACTGAAGATTTCTAAATTTTAGATTATTTGTAATTTTTATATATCAACAGTTTTTTCTTTAAATCAGTGGAAGTCATTACAGCCAAATAAACACAAATAAGTGGCCATATAACTCATGGTATAATGAGAGATATGGTAATATTGTTATTATTAAGGAAACATAACCAAATTATTTCTTCAATGCATTTATATACAGTGAATAATAATTTATGCCATATTAATAATGTGACCACAAAGAACTCAGACACAAACAAATGGACCTAAATTCTGAGCTTCAACCATTCTAGAGTATTTTTCCCATCCAGTGAATATACTCAGGAGCGGAGTATGTGTTGTCCACCAGTTAGGCCAGAAACATATAATAAAAAAGTTCACATCTGCCCACTCACAGGAAAACTCCCAGTTATTGCAGAGTGTAATGTAATTAAGCTCAGCATATCAGGAAGAAAAAACCCGCTTCCTCGTGGGGTTCTTCTTTATAATTATAAATTCTTGGGTGCTATCTCCTATAGCACACATTACATTTAAAGCCAATAATAGCTTGGGATCCAGTGGACCATCAGTTCAGATATAATAATTGCTAATTATTTCTTTAAACATCAAAGTTAGAGCATTGTTTTACATCATTTTTTGTCTTCTACATTCTGTTAGTCTGCTAAATATGGCACACAATGTTCCAAATAAAGATTCTTGTCTCATTGAAACTTTAGTTATCTCACAAGCAACATGTGTGGCCTTCAAACTAAAAACAGCATGTGAGAAGATCCAAGATACGAATTAAGATGTTCTTCTAGAACAATAAACAACATGAACAGTTATAAACTTATATCACGCATTTAGTTATATAAAATGGATTTGCAAACCAAAATGTAGGCAGTCTGAACCTATTATAGTAACTGAAAACATAAGTTACACTTCAATGCTTCTAAAAAGCACATAAACTTTGTGTCTGTTTATTTCTCTTATGCCAAGCATAAACCCTATGTAAATACCCCACACAAATATAGGGGGTTATTCAGGAAGCTCCGAAGTGAGGCGAACACTACGCGCCTCACTTTGGAGCTTTCTGAATAACCCCCATAGTTTGCTAATGTATCCAACATCTTATTATGACAAGATATTGTGGAAGCCCGACTCAGATCCCTTAAATCACAATCTAGCAGGGATCAATCATCATTTAGCCCCGCCCAACTCCAAAAAGAAAAGGCAGGCTGACAGGGAAGATGACAAAGAGAAACACTGTATAAAGGTACATTTTTTAAAAATACATATATCTTTACAAAAGCGTTTATTTCATTAGTAGAACCTAAATTAGTATTAGTTTTGAGGTGACAGGTGCACTTTAAAATATGGTTAACCACGGCTGTATAATATCCAGTAGATGAGGCCTGAGTAAAATAAACATTCCATTAATATTTTAAGAATTCCCTGGCCCCCATATATCTCTCTGTCTCTCTCTCTTTCTCTCTCTCTGTATATATACATATATGACATATGTTCTGCATCCAGATAAGCAGCAGAACCCCCTGTGAAATAAGCTGACAGGACTGGGAACCAATAAAGCATAATCTAGGTACCTGTTATTCTGGAGATCTGCAGGGAACACTGGGAATTGTAAGATACTGATACTTTAACATATGTGAAACTATAAGGCCAGGGTCATACTGGATGTATTGTAACTGAGCTGGAAAAATATCTAATTTTTCCTGTGAGATAATCCAGCAGGCCTTTTTTTTTTTTTTGTACCATAGACAATACTGACCCTAATTAAAAACATCCCTATTACAAAATAGCCAGTATGACCCTGGCCTAATAGAATCTGAAGTTGTATATATACAGTATATATAGAAGGGAACTTCAAGTACCTCATCAGAACCTCTCCCACCACCACAAGTTCTCCTGGTCTCCTGGTATATTCACACACTATTTGTGCCATAAGTAAAACGTGTAATACGCTGTATAAAATAAAGGCATTCATTTTGTTTTGTGAAGTATATTTAGATTAGCCCATTGGATTAAATAGTTTTTGTTCCATAATAACGTAACTGTTGTACTTGCCATTTTCTAGGTTAGCAGGGAACAAACAAAAAATCAAAGCTGAAGCAACCTCTTAAGTATTTCACCTCCAATACTGGTGACTGGGCTTCTAGAAACCACACCGCAATTCTCCAGACAGAAAATTACATATCCATGTTATTCTTTGTAAAACTAATATTAACTTTCTCATGTGCTCGGGACATGCACCAGCTAAATTCTGAAATAATAAAACGCAATGAATAATGGCTTCCCAGAAAAAAGAGACAATTTACTAAATTGAATTTCCTTTATCAAATCACACATTCCCCATACAATGTGCTCTGGCTTAATATGATTAGAGAAGAACCATATTCTGATTGCTAATGGACTTATTTGCCTACCGCTGTTTTTACAAGATAAAATAAGTGGCAGATATTGTTTCTGGTTCCCGCGGAAACCAGTAAGGCGGCTAAATTCAATTCATTTAAACCTGAATAAATGACCTTCGGCAGGCATGCTATTTTCCATTAGTATAATATGGGAACTGGATACAAACACTGAGACAATTTAATGCACCTCTTGTACATGTCTGGAAGATAATGCACTTAGTTACAATATACAGTATCGGCAACCCAGGACCTACCTTTTGCGTTTTAAGGAAATAAACTTAAAACAACTTTAGCAAATGAGTTGTTTTATATACAAACTAACAGACTGCAAATTTAATAGAATTTTTATCAAATTTCTTTTTGGAGAGCAGAGCATTTGTTCCTTTAATAGGTAACAGTGGTTGGATGCTATTTTTATTTAACAAGGAATAAAATGGAAGTCATGGATGTAGGTGTAAAGGAGCGTTTTACATAAAGAGACAAAAGTAACCTTTGCTACAGTAAATTACATTAAACAGATTGGAAAGTGTTAATTTCTGCAAAGATGCTTTCAAAAATGCAAGTGGATGCAATCGTATTGCATCTTATAGGAAAGTGGTGTTTCGCATCTTGTATCAGTGGGAGAAATGTTCGGCAAAACCACCCAACCATTTATAAACACAATCTGCATTGCCATATACATATTTGTTAAATGGCAGTATTACGCTATGGGGGTAATTCAGCAAGGTGCGAACGCACCTTGCGAAGCTTCCCCTCAGCTCGCACATGCTGTTATGCGCTTGCTGATGTCCTGCATGCGGACATCAGCGAATGCTTTAAAGGGATTCCAGTCTCGGCGAGGTGACTCGAGTGGTCTCACCGAGACTGGAATTCCTTTAAAGCGTTCGCTGATGTCTGCGTGCAGGACATCAGTGAGCGCATAACAGTATGTGCAAACTGAGGGGAAGCTTCGCAAGGTGCGTTCGCACCTTGCTGAATTACCCCCTATTTGTTTTGATACTGAATGAAAAAAAAAGCCTTAAACACAGATACACTTAGGGCCTAATTCACCAAGCTCCGAAGTGAGATGCGTACTGTTCGCCTCACTTCGGAATGACGGATATGCGCTCGCTGATGTCCTGCACGCGGCATCAGCGAGCGCATTAAAGGGATTCCAGTCTCGGCGAGGCAACTCTTATGCTTTCCCATAATAAAGTCGCGACTGCAACAATATTCTCAGTATAAAGATGTGACTGCGACAGTAGCAGCCTATTGCAACTGTCTTTATCTGGCGAATTCGCACCTATATGCAACAATTCGGACTTTAGTGAATAACCCCCTTAACCTTTACGTTCCTTTAAAAAATCATCTTGATATGTCACTATATCAATCTGCAAATACACCCTTTTTAGCTTTAAACAAAAATAATGTTTATAATGTCTATTCAGAAAACGGGTCACTTTTTCTTCTACAGACTGTTAGCCACATCGTTGGTAGGCACTTAGACAATTCAAAAGAGTGCAACTGATTTATTGAGCTAGGTTCTGCTCTAACTCTATTGATTTCCTTTTTATACCAAAAAGGAACAGTAAATGACTATTTTCATATTGATTGTTGTAAGGTATGTAGACATACCATAGGAGATGCTGCTTCAGTGTTGGATGTTTGTTTGTTATTGCAATGTGGAAACCCTCTATTTGTAGTAAGTTCTTGGACTTCTTGTTATATTCAGAAAGGATCAGATAATTATTGGCTAAATTATGTGAATTTTTTATTCAATACTCTACAGTTCAATGATATGGCAGATTTTAATATTTAATAACTTTAAAGTATTATATTGATCTCACACTTACCACCTGGGCAGCTTGAAATGTCTTTGTTTGGCAAAAAACAAAATAAAGGAACTTAAAGTAGAAGTGCTTTTGTTCTCTGAAACTAAAATAATCTTACAGATTGAAATCCAGCAAGTGGAATACTGGACTATGGCAAAAAAAGGCATATGGTTAGGTAATTTTGAAGTGAGATGTTAGCAGTGGTTTTGGGGAAAGAAGGAGATGTGATGCAGACAGAAAATGCTTGTTGACAGAGAATAATATTTTTCACTCAGCTGTATATTAAATTTAAACACAATTATAGGAATTCATTAACAGAGTCAATCATTTACTGAGGTCTAGAAACCCATAGGAACCAATCAAAGTTAGGATTTCATTATGTGTTCTTCCCTCTACTAGTGAATGCTAATTGTTAATTGGTTGTTATATGTTACTAGTCACCAGTAAAGTTTACCCCTGTTGATGTATTCCCCTGAATATCAGCTAGTTTGGGTACTGAGAATGTTTGAGAAGTCTTACATAGATTATGCCAGCAATAGATATTTATTGTACTGTATGCTGTATTTTAAGATTTCTGAATTTGTTTCTTAATTTTAATAATTCCTATGATTAAGAAAAGAAAAATGGATTAGGAGCACATTTATTTCATTCTCTACAAATTACCCAATCCTCCATACAGGTTTTTATGATTATCAAATTGGACTTTTCCAGAAGTTCTGTCCTCATTCATAAGTAACAACCTCCAGAGAAACATGCAATTTTGCAGTAAATGCTAGGACCCTCTTCATTGAAATTATTTTTGGCTTCACAATAGTTTTTAAGCATTATATCTTTCTTCAAGACCCATATCCCCAGCATCATCAAGATTAGCAACATAGCACATAGCTGGGACAATCCATCAGAACCATTTAGTTGTATATAAGTATCCATCCCTGCCAAATGCACCATGTGATTAATATAAGAGTCCCCCCAGGAATTAACTAACTGGATAAACAGCAGCATGATACAAAGCTCAGGATTGCTGGTTCATGAACTTTTGCAGGTTGAGGTTATACTGTGCTTCCAATCTGCAATGTACTTATTCAGTAACTGCACCTGGACTTAAATAAGGATTGGATGTGATACATACCCTCAAAAAGAGGATGGACTTGATATCTGGATTTCACTGCAAATACCAATTACGTTGTGGAGGAGAAGTTTCTTTACCTATTTAGGACTTTGGCCTTGTGTTCTATGTTTCAGTTTGAGAAAGGGCTTTGCCCACACTACATTATTAAATTCACAATGATTTAATCTACCCGAAATGTGCTCTTTCCTTTCTTGATGAAATTTGTGAGTATACTGGGTACTGTGATGGAGGAATTGAAATTTGCAGCATGAAAATTATTTTGAAATATACCTACCTTGGGAACAACTGTGTTTTCTTCTTGGAGTAGTAACAGGACGACCCTCAGTAAATAAATAGAAATTTTCCTGTGATATGGTGAAGCGTTCTGGATTTTCATGTCCAGTTAGTAATGTGTCATTTTCATGCCATTACTGCAGTTAAAGGGGGACTATAATGGCAAATCATACTTACCTAATCGATCTAGGTGGTATCGGTAGTCATCTGTCGATCCTCAGGCCAGGATTGTCAGATGAATACATTGCCACTCTGCTCACTTCCTGGTCTATGTAAGTGATGCAGGTCACTTACATAGACCCCTCCCCCCCACTAGTTTCGGTGAAACTAACCTACTGCACATGCCCAGATAGATCTGTAAATCAGTACTCATTTTCTAAGTGCCGGAGTGTTACAATTTAATGTCTACCATTTGTTAGCTGTGTCCGTACTGATTTACATGCCAGTTTATGGAGATTGATAATGTACACTGGCTCTTTAACAATACCTTGTTGGAGATTTGGGGTAGAAGGGATTGTAGCATTACATCATTATGTAATTAATTCTTAAAGCAGTAACATATTTCTTCAACCCATTATTTTTAATGTTAATGTCTGCTATTTTGAGTTGTACCAAGACAAGACTATGGGGGGAATTCATCAAAGTCCGAATTCGCATGAGTTGTTGGCTTCGCGA
>WMED01002700.1:0-14211 GCA_019650415.1 Pipa parva
ACACTGATCTAGATAATCGTTGCCCCTCGATTATTCGATAATTACCTGTAACAATCAAGAAGATAATCGTTGATAATCGTCATCGTGCAGCCGCGGGGAGATGTTAATTGCAGCCGCGGGGAGATGTTAATTGCAGCCGCGGGGAGATGTTAATTGCAGCCGCGGCATGCACAGTGGTAGGCTACCTCACACTCTGGGATCTGGAAATCAGCTGCGTCCTCTCCCTCTTCCTCTCCCATCATACAGAAAACAAAGGACACTGGGAGTTGTAGTACACTACCAGCCTCCCTGAAGAGACGTGTGTGCAGTCCCCTTGAGTGCCCGTGTCAGCGTGTGTGGGCACTGGCACCCCTCCCTCCATATCCAGCTACACTTATAAGAGGGTGTCAGACCTGCTTACACACTGTCCATGTCCGTGTCCCGGGCTCCCCTCTCACACACCGCCCCTCCTTCCCATGAGTCATACACTGCTGTGCAGGGATCCCCTCCTTACTGGCACAGGAGGAAGTGGTGGTGTGGCTGCGTGTCACAGCTCGCTGCGATTGTGGAGGCTAAGGTAGGAGAGGATCGTGGGCCCACTGGTGGCATGGGGTGGGTGCTGATGGGAAAGGATGCAGATTATCATTACCATAATCATTATCGGATGCCGATAATCGACTCGATTATTTAAAAAATCGATTATCGATCCGATAACAATTATTGGTATCAACGCTCATGCCTGGTAGTGACCACTTGATGGGGGAGTATGGCAACTATTTTCATGTAACAATGTGTTGCAATCCAACTCCTTGCTGTATAATTTATAACCTAGTTAACCTTGTTCAATCCATACATGGATATCCAGAAAAAATATTTATTGCATGCGGCTCTTGGCCATAAAATGAACTGAAGACTGTAACTCATTAATAGAAGTTACAATTGTGTCCAAAGAAAACTGGTCACCTAGCCAAATGACTAAGATAACATTAATGTATCAAAAACAAGTGATCAAAAACTGCTGATATATCTGTAATAAATGAGTATTGCAGTATTTATTTAGTGATACCTTTTTTATTGGATTAACAGTCTTTTTATAAAAACAAGCTTTTGGGTGGCTTATTCTCCTTCCTTCATCAGGTTCAAGACAATACTAAGACAATACTTGAACCTGATGAAAGAAGGAGAATAAACCTCCCGAAAGCTTGTTTATTTAAAACGACTGTTAGTCCAATAAAAAAGGTATCACTAAATACTGCAATACTCATTTTTTTGCATCTGTGGACTAACATGACCACTCTACCCTAACATAGATAGATATATATATATATAAACTGGATTCCAAAAAAGTTGGGACACTAAACAAATTGTGAATAAAAACTGAATGCAATGATGTGGAGATGGCAAATGTCAATATTTTATATTTTATTAACACTAATTAGGTCAATTGACAGCATGATTGGCTATAAAAAGGGCTTCTCAGAGTGTCAGTATCTCTCTGAAGTCAAGATAGTAAGAGGATCACTAATTCCACCATTGTTGCACAGAAAGGATAGTGCAGCAATACCAGAATGGTGTTACCCAGCGTAAAGTAGCAAAGACTTTTAAGTTATCATCATCAACCATGCATAACATCATCAAAGGATTCCGAGAATCTGGAACAATTGCTGTGCGTAAGGGTCAAGGCCGTAAAACTCTACTGGATGCTCGTGATCTCCGGGCCCTTAAAATTACTGCACCTCAAACAGGAATGTCACGGTCAAGGAAATAACAGAATGGGCTCAGGAATACTTCCAGAAAGCATTGTCAGTGAACACAATCCACCGTGCCATCCACCATTGCCAGCTGAAACTCTACAGTGGAAAGAGGAAGCCATTTCTAAGCAAGCTCCACAAGCTCAGACGTTTGCACTGGGCCAGGGGTCTTTTAAAATGGAGTTTGGCAAAATGGAAGACTGTTCTGTGGTCAGATGAGTCACGATTTGAAGTTCTTTGTGGAACACTGGGATGCCATGTCATCCAGACCAGAGAGGACAAGGATAACCCAAGTTGTTATCAACGCTCCGTTCAGAAGCCTGCATCACTGATGGTATGGGGTTGCATGAGCGCTTGTGGCATGGGCAGCTTGCATGTCTGGAACGGCACCATTAATGCAGAGAACTATGTTCAGGTTCTACAACAACATATGTTTCCATCTAAACGTCATCTCTTTCAGGGAAGACCCTGCATTTTTCAACAAGATAATGCCAGACCACATTCTGCAACAATCACAGCATCATGGCTACGTAGGAGAAGGATCCGGGTACTGAAATGGCCAGCCTGCAGTCCAGATCTTTCAGCTATAGAGAACATTTGGCGCATCATAAAGAGGAAGGTGCGACAAAGAAGGCCAAGACTATTGGACAGTTAGAGGCCTGTATTAGACACGAATTGGAGAGCATTCCTATTTCTAAACTTGAGAAACTGGTCTCCTCTGTCCCTAGACATCTGTTGAGTGTTGTAAGAAGAAGGGAGGATGCCACACAGTGGTAAAAAATGGCCTTGTCCCAACTTTTTTGGGATTTTTTAACTCCATGAAATTTTGAAACAACATATTTTCCCTTAAAATGACACATTATCTCAGTTTAAACTTTTGATCTGTGATTTGTGTTCTATTCTGAATAAAATATTAGATGTTGGCACCTCCACATCATTGCATTCAGTTTTTATTCACAATTTGTTTAGTGACCCAACTTTTTTGGAATATATATATATATATTGTAAGCAGGTGTATGGAAAAGTGGTGGATGGAGTATATGTGACACAGAAGTTAATTGTAGCAGTGGCGTAAGGTCTCGGTAAAAGCCGTGCCTGGCATTATTAAACTGCCAGAGATGTTCTTTAGCTGGATTTTGGGATCAGGATTTAGAAGGTCATCCCAGATACTACTATACTCCATCCCAGATTTTTCCCCTCATAGTCTCAGCTGACCTAGATAAACAGGTCTGCTAGCTGAGTGATAAGAGAGAGAGAGCTGCATTATGGGTGAGGTCCCTCCTGTGCAACTGAATAGGTAACAGTGAAAAGTTTTTTGATATAATCCTGTGTTTGTGGAATCAACTGAACTGTTTTTTTTTTTTTCTGAAGTTAAGCCTATTTACATTTCATTGTAAGAAAAACTGTGTTGTTGGATGATTTTTTTGCACCAGTGCTGGAAAATAAACTGGACTTTCTATTTTATTTTTACCTTTGGCCAAGTGTGTCTTTTGTTTTTTTTTTGTCAAAGCCCAGATCTCGGTTTACAATATATATTGTCAACAGTATCAAGAAAAATGGAAAATTGTATCCTCCGTATCACCGCCGCCTGAAGCAAGTTGTTGTATTTATTTAACAAGTGCAACTGTTGGTTGTTGTATCAAGCAATGTGCAATTGGTTGTTAAGACTTTAATTCTTTTCATATACGTTGCACAAAAAAGAGAAAATGAACAAAGAAAATACAAACTAATGAAACGAAGCTTTTAAAAAATGAATAGGATTTTGAAGGTATTCAGAAAATGGCAAACACTCATGGTAAATATATTTGTCGGACTTGTTGGATGAGAGGAATAAGATTAGGTTTTATATTTGTTTCGCCTCATACTCATGCTTTTCAACATTTTGAACTTTAAAACTGTTAAGAGAAGGATGCATTATTTTTAAGCAAAATATAAAGATAAAGGGGTAAAGAATTCCAGATGTGGGCGGCAGAAAGAAAAAAGGGTTTAAGATGAGAAATACAGATTGGTGTGTGGCTTGAACAGCTGGTTGTTTTGGGAGGAGCACAGTTGACATCAAGGAATGTACAGGCATACGAGTGATGAAATGTAGAGAGGGACAATGGTGTGAAGTGCCTTAAATGTCAAAAATATTGAAAAACATATATGTAATTTCTATATTTTTGTGTAGGGGAATATTTAATAAGCAGTGAAAGTTATAGCATTCCACTTTCGTTGATTTTGCCATAGTACATTACCATTAAGGAAAATACGGAATAGAAATATGTTCAGGGTCAAGAAAAGAAGTACATGGTGGTGCAGTGCACTTCTTAGTTTAAAAGATGGACTTACATATGAGTTTATTGGATATAGCTGAGAGGAAGCTATTTCTTGTGCAATTTTTCAAATTGTGTGCCTCCTTATTGAATCAATGCAAAACCTTCAAAAATTGTTTTTGTTCAACACCTGCCATTAAGTGTTACTTTTTCTAAAATAATCAATAATTACAATACTTTTCCCAATAAAATTAATAGTGAAACAATAAGGGAGAAAAAAGGGTATAAGGCTGATTCCACCCTTCCCACAATAATATAAGAAAAATAATTGTTCCCATATTAACGTTAAAGATTACATAGCTTTTTTTCTGGAATCCCATGCTGTTAATTACATTTTTGGATCATTCTATGCACATCTGAAAGTTTTTCACTTATATTTTTACTAACACATTTTACACATTTCTATATTTGTTTTCCTTTAAATAACATTTGGATTACATTATATGGTATTTTAAAGACATAAAGGAGAAATGTCAAATATTTTCTTAAATATTTGCGGCTACAACCCTTGCAGACATTGCCCTAGTATACACAATGCTAAAAACATGTAAATATGGTAATTTTGTGTATTATTATGACAAGTGCAGGTTGGTGCTATAACCATTTTGATGATTTAAAGATATAGTTTTTTCTATGCACTAGAATAGTTTAAATAAAACAATTGTATGTTTCTGTAAACACAATCAAAATATTTTAAAACTAAGAACAAAAAAAGATTAATTTAGAATCAGTATGCATGCACCTGTAAAAGATCTTCTTGTATCCTTAGCATAATTAATGAGATAAGTAGAAGCAGTCGCATTAATAACTCCGTAACAAGTAAATCAACCTGATAAATTCTTTGCAGTTGCATGATGCTCAACATCTTGGACAGGAATTTTAGTTCATTGTAGTACAAGGTGTCCAATACAAGACAATCTACATTAGCTCTGTAAAAGAAACGTCTATTAAACTGATCAAAAGACCTAAGAGAAAAAAATCTAAAGTTTGTTGCTGTTTCAACTTATGGGAATAAAGAATAGGACGGATAGATAATAATGACAATTAACATGATCATCATAATAGTCATTAAATATGCAGCTGAAAAGAAAATTGTTACCTAGCAGCCAAAATAATAGATGTTTTCTATATGAGAACTACTTTCTATACTAAAAACCTTCCTCTGAAAGTGTAAAAGGGATGTAAAGTAAAACACTGCTTTTCATGATTCATCATTCATTCATCAAACACAAATTTTTTTAAATGTGTTTTTACCTTCTATTGCTAATGCTTCCTGAAATGCTGTTATCTGTCAATTCCTGTAGAGACTTTTATTCAGGGCAAAATTTTGATAAAAATTTATTGGAAAGAACATGCAGTATAGGCTATGAAAGATTTTAAAGTAACATGGGGCCTAATAAATATAATTTGACATAAAAACTAGCAGGGACGTTGAGACAATTAAGGTAAAATGGGGCTGGAGAGACGTTAGGGTTAGTTGTTCAATTGTGAGCCAAAACATTGGTGTGATAAAATAAAGCTTTGTACTGGTCTGTTTTTATCATTAATTTTGAGCACCCTTTTTATTTTACTATAAAGAGTGCTGTCCTGTTTTTCATTACATGCATTTAACACGTCTGTGAAAGTAGCAAATTTTTTATTTACAGCATTTAATTGAGGAAACTGGTAAAAATAATGCTTTTTTGGACTTGGTGCTGTCCAAAAGAATGGAATGTGCAGAGAATATGGAATATGCAGGTAAAAGAGCAAACTGCAATAGTGCTAATAAATAATGTTCCTCTATAGAAAGATTTGGATGCAAATAGGGAGATGGATAATTAGCAGCAGATAGTATCCATATAACATTTTGCATCAAGACCAGGGCCGGTTTTAGAGAAATTGAAAGGGCTACCCCAAAATTGCACCTCCAATAGGGTCCCCCACAGTTTTACAAAGCTCTATTCTCCTCCAGTGCTGGAGCCTGGGTCCCTGGGCAATTGCCCAGTTCCCCCCTTAATGCCAGCCACAATCAAGACTATGGTAATAAATAATGTGTGTAAAATATAACAAGATTAATTAAGGCAAACTGGGTATGGAAAGGTAGTAAAGGGAAGGGATTGGTAACAAAAGTGGATAGTAATCCTGGTAATAGCTGAAACACAAAATCGTTCACTTTAGTAAGAAAGCAGAAGTTTAACATAAAAGAAAAAAATCCAGCATGGGAGAAGGGCAGGGGAGACACAGTACATTCAGACACTTCCACCCTTCTCAACATTCACAGGAGCAGAACAAGTGAGGTCTCGATACTACCATTCATAGATACAAAAAGTCCACAGCCTCTATTTCCAAGGAGAATACCCCATTTTTTGGCAGATGGTATGAATAACAACCCCTATGTCAAAGGTAGGGGGAGCCTGTGAAGAAAGTCAGAATTTAGTAAAGGAGCATTGTAACAATTCTTCACTATGTTTTAAGTCTTCCTCCTATTTAGATTGTAAGCTCTATGGGGCAGTCATGGCCTGGCACATAGAGTGATGTATTTTCTTGATTATATGCTTGTTATTTACTTTACTTGTTCCTTGTTAAGCACTTTCCCTTATCTGTATTATAACTGTATTGCAAGATTGTACAGCGCTGCGTAACTTAGTGGCGCTTTATAAATAATAATATACGTTCATACATGTTGGGGCAAATTAAAAATGAGCTTTTCGGAAGCTGAAATAAGATTCCACTCCCTGCACAGGAAACAATTATCCATTATTATTATCCTTGATCCAATTGTTAAGGCTGGTTAGCTTTCACAACCCCTCAGAAGGTTTGGTGCTGACGGAACTTAGGGAACGGAGTCTAAGGTATCCCCAGTTTTTACCTGGAAATTAATGTCAAAACATGGTGAAATTAATCAAAAAGGTAGAAACAGTTTTTTCCATTCTTTATTTGTCTTTTCACTGTAAATTTAAAAAGACAGTGAGTATTCATCATGAGCTGAAGCGACAGTAGACTGGCAGATAGATGTGGATTTGTATTCACAAAATGAAAGAGGGAAATTGGGGGGTTTACAACAGGGTTCCTGTTACTACTCTGCTGCCATTTCACTCAAAAGGATGGATAAATAAGGAAACCAATATGAGTTAGGAATTGTCTGCAATTAAATATTGCCAGTTATTGATATATTCACATTGACAGTATATTGAAATTAATATATTAAGATATATTATGCATTATGTATATTTATTATTATATTTATTGTATGAACTATTTATTACTATCTGTACTGATTTCTGTAAAATGGTCGCATCTCAATCTCACTTGATATACATTGTATTCTAGTGACAATAAACTTCTATTCTATATAGCAGTGGCATTGTATATACAATTGTATGAATACAATATGCCTATTCATTATAAATTTCCTATAATTTCACAGGAATTTGCTCAGTCATCACAACAGAGAGCTGCGCGGTGAATGTGTACAATTGGCTTTGCTATAATAAGGGTGAATTGACATTGGTTGGGCAATTTATTTTTTTGATAAATATGCCCTTTTAATTGTCCAGCAGCAAATAGGAATCTACTGTTGTAATTGATGTGAAAATGCAGTCTTCCACAGGAATTGGTTGCTGGTCTGGAGTGATTAAAATGATTGGATAGTCATTTAAAAGAATTTAGCATTAGGGGTAATATAAATCAATACAAATAATAAGTAACATGTACATTGATTCTGATTGACACTTTTTTCCCATGTTAATGTAAATTTGCCCCAAGCTTTAAAGTTTTTTTCAGTTTCTATGACCAACTAAGGTAAACTAAGGGCTATTTAATAAAAAAATAAAAAAATAAAAGGTTTTCAACCTAACGATGTAACTAGGTAATGTGATATTTTTTAACGAATAGAATTATAATTCATTTACCAGTAAATAATTTCTATATAGCTGAATTACAAAATGGAAATAATACATTTATACTTGGACGTACAAAAATTCCTTCTGGTGAACCGTAATCTTCTTCTTGACACAAGCTCCAGTTGTCAGGTAATTTCTAATTGTGCAAAGTGAATTACGATCAGTTCTATGCTCTGCTGTACTGAGCTTTTACCCACAACCCAGCTGAGTTAGATGAATTAGTCTCATCATCATTACTTTTAGCCATAAAAAAAAAAAAAATTAAAAAACTGCAGATGGTATGTTTATTGTAATAATGGAAAGGGAGAATTTAGAAAGCAATTTATAACCACTTATCAAAGCATGAGGTATCAATACACCGCGTCTTCTTGTATTAAATGTACTTGTTAATACTTGCAAAATGACATCTCATCTGTATTCCCAATGCCATATTATTATCTGACCACTGAAAGCTAACAGAGGAGAATTAGCAATATCTTCATCTGCCAATCTGTATATATTTTGGAAACTAGTTCAATCAATGCAAATGGCATACTGTTCTTTTGTCTGTGAAAAAGGATGTGATTGCGTAACACCGTTTAAAGTGTCACTAACAAACAAAAAAGATAAAATGCTATTGGATTTGCTTGGACTGGCATGGCAATTATTCCTATGTAGTACTTGAAAAAATTTCATTCTGGCAAATTTTTGTTGCCGCTGTTTCTCTCTTTGCTGGTTGCAACCACGTTTTATAAATTGAGCTATCTTATGAACTTCAGTAATGTGTATTATCTAATGTTCCAGAGAAACAATTAACAGGTTGAAAGATAACATGTTTACCTTTATGATACAGTATGAAGTTTGTCTCAAATTGCTGAAGTGAAATAAAAATCTTTTACGATTGGATGGTGAAAATAAAAAGAGTGTTCATTTCTCTTTGTTTTGCTGGTAGCTGAGTAATTGTCCTGCGGAAGGCTATTGGGGCTGCTGTAAATAAGGGGGTAATTCACGATAGTGCGAAGAGAGGTGAGGAGTCCTCGCCTCACTTCGCACTGACTGATATGCGCTCGCGGATGTCCTGCATGCGGACATCAGCGAGTGCTTTAAAGGGATTCCAGTCTGGGTGAGGCAACTCTTTTGGTCTTGCCGAGACTGGAATCCCTTTAAAGCATTTGCTGGTGTCCGCCTGCAGGAAATCAGTGAGCGCATATCAGTCAGTGCGGTGAGGCAAGAACTCCGCACCCCACTTCGCACTATCGTGAATTCCCCCCTAAAACTTTCAGCGCAGTGTACTGATGCACTGAAATTAACCTTAACATTTTGTGGCAAATTAAAGCTCGTTTATTCTAGGGGTGATTCTCAAGGGAGGAATACTTACTGATCTTCAGCGACGACTCTGAGTAATTTGCTGATTTTTTTTTGTCTTGACATGCTGCAATCTTCTTAACCAGGAACAGGAAGTGAAGAGGATCCAGAGAAAAAGATCTCAGCAAGTTACTCAGAGCAGAGGCAGAAAATAAGGTTCTTTGCTGAAAATACAATTTTGGATAAACGTCTAACTGTTACAAAATCTACTAGACATCTCCCACTGAAACACGCGCCCCATGGAAATCCTTAAGGGTTTATCTGTATAAGCTCTTTATAAAGACAGTAATACAAATGCACTGCTCCTGAAAGTTGTTCTCTTCTGTACAAATTGTAGTTTTATTGATGGTTATATGCTATTCAAACATTGGGAGTATCAGTATGTTGTGCATGTTTTTTTTTTACACAAAATGTGTAATGTTCTGCAGTATAACAAAGTAAATTGTCTGGAGACAGAGTTTAATTAATTTGAGGCTGACAAATTTCTACTTATTTCCACTTGTTCCTTATCTAGATCTAAAGGGATATATATACTATTTGGAATTCAGTTTTGAAATCCCTTCTCGGTAGCAAGAGGGTATATAAATCAGTGCTGGAGATAATTTGTGATTTTCCTTCTTATTTTTTTAAACACTGGATTATGGACTTACTGGTATGCATTTTAATAATTTAGAGTTTGAATTCTTTATAGACACTATGCCACAATGACACAATTCAATGAATAATATAGTCAAGGACCTGTTGCATCCTCCAACTTAGAAGACGAGAATTACAGTACTGTGCACACATTAAAGAAGAACTAAAGGTATCTCTACACATAAACACATATATAAGTAGTACACCTATCTGCCTCCTAATTCATTGTATTAAAAAATCCAGAATCACTCTGTAGTCTCTGCACTGTCCCAGTGAAGTTGGCACAGCTCTGCACACTGACAGCAGCCATTTTGAATACGTTAAGCATGCTAATCCTGACTGGTGACATCACTGCAGAAGTTCTGGCAGGAAGCTACAGCTGATCAGCTTCACTCTGCCTGTAATTACTACACTCTGCCAGTAGTTTCACTTTAATAAGTGGTAAAGGACTTACAGCAGCAGCAAACTAGAAAAACGTTTTCTATTAGAATTTTCGAAATAGGTAAATTGAAAAGATATAGATCGTGATGTTGGCAAAGCCAACTGGGTGCTTGAATGCCCCTGATAGTGCTTTCTGCTAAGTGCAAGCATATTGGTTGTTTTAGTGCATTTAATTTGTTTTGCTAACATCACAACCTTACATACTCAGTGATTGCATCTTTGTGGCTTATCCATTTGTACTTTTATACTGACACACATCCAGCTCCATTTGGTAAGTGCAAGCATGATTGGGTGTTTTCAAGCGCTTTACATGCTTAGTGACTTCATCTTTGTGGCTTCTCCACAGTACTGAAATCCACATGGAACCATTTATTACATTTTTGAGTTTAGCTTTAGTTTTTCTTTAACCAGTCTCCCTCCCCCCTCTCCCAGCCCTGTGGCTGCTCCCCAGGTGTTCCCTGCTCTGGTCTATCTTCCTGCTCATGTAAGGGGGTATGGGAAAATGTTATGACCCTTACTAGAGTAGTGTGAGAAGTGTGTCAAGGACATAGGGGGCTTACGTAGCATAATTGTGTGTGAGAGGTATGATAGCGCCACCTAGTGGTGAATAGGTGGGAGAGCTTCCTAAAGAGCAGGATAATTGTTCCCATTTTGGGGGGAGGAGTAATACCCCAGAAAGGACATAAAGGACCCCTAGAACAGGAAATGGGTTGTTGAGAGTTGAATGAGGGAGAGTGTGGCAGTAGTTGTAGGAGAGCAGGTGCAACTAACTCCAATGGGAAGGAGAGGGAGATGTGCAGTGCCCATGTAGGAGATACACACGGAAAATAGGCCTACCCCAGAGGAGTCGCTGGGAGAAATAACCCCTGGAACCAGGGTAGGGAAAGAAGCAGTTCATTGATGTTGATGTGGGAATTGAAAAAAATCACATACCGATGTATGGATTTATGTGGAGTGAATAAAGAGGAACTGTTGGACATAAAGGCAGCACTCTGGACATTACTTCTTTTGCAAGCTGCTTGGGCCTAGTTGTGTAAGGGGAACAAGTCTGGCACAGGAACATTACTCAGTTATTAACAAAGTGGTGGAGTATCAATTCCTTATCATATCTTTTCCTGTAATCGGGAGGGGAGAGGGGAAAGAGATGACAAGGGCCATGACAAGAGAAGGAAAGATTTATTTCACCCCTACCCCTTTACACTCACACCCCCTCCTGCTTCATCTGATTTAGTGCTTAGCACTGCAGCTTCTCTCTGTGTCTCTCTCTCCCAGCACTGCTGTAAATTCCTGTGAGCCGATCACAGAAACAGCACTGGGGGAAAGAAACACTATATCAGATACATCCAGACTAGGAGAGAGGAGAGAAGAGAGAGGAGAGAGGAGGGAGGAGGAGGGGGTGTGAGCAGTAAAATAGCGCACCCCCGCCCATTGGTTAATAGATTGAGTGGGTGGGTTTAAGGGAGGTCACTACATACTTCCCTTATCTCCCCAGTATGTTTCAGCTGCGCCTGCACCACTTTTGTCGACCACTGCCTCTGAGAGGGTTGGGGAAGAGGCAGTGGTGTACTCTCCATCCCAGTTTATGCAGGCAAGTGAAAAAAAATCAGGAATCAGCTAGAGATTCATAAGTTATTAAAGGCACAGTTTTATTTATGTATTTTTTTTATTTTGTGCTTTAGTGTCCCTTTAACGTGCAGTCCAAATTGCTGTTTATAATACCTTATTAATTTTATCAGAATAAAAAAATAATGTGAAATGATTGGAAATGGATTGAAAACAGGTTGAAATAATGACCTTTATAAATGTCCCCCATATATATGTTAGATTTCTGTCCGTACAAATACTGCATCTTCAAATTTCTGTCTTTATAAAAGTACTATTAAACTGTGAAAAAACTATTTTAACATGATTTGGTCTTGAAGAAAATAAATAAATAATCCAGATTTAATCATTGCACAGCCTCAAAAGAGAGATGATATAATAGGCAAAGACACTTGACTATGACTGTTCGTATATTTGATGGATTGATTGAGTTTTACAGAACTCTGTAAAAAATTGTTTTACAATTCATATTTCTGGTATTATTCATCTGTTAATAAGAGGAATTGTTTCATTCATGGAACTGTGAATGTACACGTATCCTAATTGCATCTTAATTGCCACGGTTAACCTTTTCTTTACCACTCCCATTTACATGCCAGATGCTGATTGATTGGTATTTTTATTAAAGTAGAAAAGACAAGGAGGCAACCCAAGCACTTGGGGGGGAATAATAATAAATCTTTTTAATAGGATTGAAAACACCTTTTGGCTGTGTAAAAAATTCCATTAAAAAAGTTACTTTCAACACGGCAGTAAAAGCTTTATTAAGTAGGCGATATCGGCATAATATATAAACACTGTTACGCCAGTGTTGAGCAGTAAAAAAAAAAATAAAATGTTTCTCCATCAGAGTGTTTAAATACTTGGCTACAAGGTAATGAAATAAGATGTTAGGAGCTCATTATTGGTTGTGTGGACTATAGTCACCAGTAGATGCATGGGACACTGAAAGGAATGAAACGGGATTCAGATGAGTTGGAAAAGGAGAACATAAAAAAAAAAAAAGAAAGTTCCATAAAAGTGATACATGTTAAAGCAAAGAAAATACTAGAGTAGTACAGTAGGTTACTCAAGTCTCTATTGTATCCTCTCTGTATGTATTATATGGACTCTATAGAGGTAGGTTTAGCTTTGCAGAGATATTGGAGGTCAATATTTGGTAGTCACTAAGTATATACATAGAACAGATTGAGTGCATCATCAGACACATAGGTCTGTATGTATCATAGGGAGTGAATGACCCAATATTTAGAAGCAGGAATATGTAGAGTTAAGGCTGCATTGGATCCACAGTTAATTAAAGGTTGTACGAGTAAGACAGAGATAGAGGGATATATCAACACTAAAATAAGCTGTTCCAACTACAAAACTAAAAATCCCATTGGGAATCAACAAACGCTGGGGCGCACTTGTCACAATCCATGGTACAAGCTAAAAACAAATCCGATTAGCTCACTGACATCCAGCATTAGTCTGTATGAATTCGAGATATGTTTAAAAGAAATTAGTTCAGCAAGAATTAAGAGTCCTGCAACTCATTCCTCCCCAAAGACAGCATCTCAGCTGATTAAAGTTTAAATACATTTTGCAAAACTATATTTATCACCATTGACAATATTTTTTCATTGTATTAACTTAACGATGAGTATATGATAAAGCAGTTAGTTCAGGAAGGGTTAATAAAAGAAAAGTGAAGAACTGATGAGGAGGAGAGTGTTGAATTTCCTACTAAAAGGAGCATGGCAGAATAGTTCTTACTAGTGGTTTCTCATACTTTGGAGTACTCCTCAGCAGCCATAAAATGCTCTATGATGGATTATGTGCCTGATGCACCATTGCATTCAGCAGGAGTGCAAAAATGAAGCAGTCACAGGAAACAGATTGAATAGTTGTCAACTTTGCTGGTTGCAGTCACTTATTAATCAGGTGTACAAAGATGCACATTTGGATAATTTTTGCCTTTTCCAGACACTTCTGCATATGCACCTCAATGGTGATTCAAAACTGGGTTAGAAACTCTTTTTATGAGCTTTGTGTAGAGAAGTTCTGGTGTCTTGTTAAATATCATAGTGTGACGTTTGCGTTGTCTAGTCAGTCATGGTGCTATTTTGTCAGCCCACTCACTATATGGTAACTGATTTATTGCCTATTTTTCACACAGCTCTGTGGATCTCTACTTATACATTTATCAGTTTTTCACTTTCATGCTGCATGCTCATAGTTTCCTGTCGCTGTCATGCTGCATGCTCATAGCTTCCTGTC
>WMED01002701.1:0-23654 GCA_019650415.1 Pipa parva
TATCTGGTGAATTCGCACCTATACGCAACAATTCGGACTTTAGTGAATAACCCCCATAATGTTTACTTATAATGCTATACTGGGACTAGACAGTTGGAGGTTATTCTCTAAGGTGGGAATTCAACGATCAAATTTGTAAATCAAGCAGATTCCCATAGCAAATCTGCTACAATTTCCCCATTATAAAGTCGCAACTATTTTTTAAAGTTAGGATTGCAACAATTTTCCCATAATAAAATTGCGACTGCGACAATATTCTCAGTATAAAAACACGGCTGTGACAATAGCAGCCTAGTGCAACTGTCTTTATCTGATCGAATTTGCACCTATATGCAACAATTCGGACTTTAGCGAATAACCCCTATAGGAGAAATTTAATAAACTCAGAAAATCCCAATTTCGCTTTTCCGAGTTTGTTCCCGGGAGATCTCAGAAGTATCTTGCTGTAAATATCGCATTATTTTTTCAATCAATATTTACTGACAGAAACTTTCGATCGAGTTTTTCGATCTCGATTTTTCAATGGAAAGGTAGCTACTAATGTAAAGAATGGCTACCTTTCCATCGAAAAACATTGATTGAAAAAAAATCTCCCGATATTTAAGCAAGAAACTTCTGAGATCTCGTGGAAATATACTTGGAAAAACTAAATTGGGCTTTTCCGAGTTATATAGTTTGTGAAAATTGTGCTGAGAGAGTTATATTCTGCAATTAAATGATAGGGAAAAACGGAACAGGATCCATTTTTAAAATAATGAACACATCATTTTAGGATTCACTTAAAATCATACAGGAGCTGCAGTCAAGGGAATTATGTTTTGAAAATACCTTGATGGAATAAAACCTGATAATCCTGATTATTCCTGATTGCATCTGCTCTTTTTACAAGCATGCATGCAGAGCTGAGGATATAACCAGCCCCCGAGGCACCCAATCGGAAGTCATTATATTAGGCCTGTCTGGCTACCTAATAAGAATCAGTGAAAAAAAAGGGTCAGTTTGGAGGAGGTATTGTTATTCACAATATATTTATGGTGCGCTGAACCAGTTGTGTGCATGATTATCAGAAAGTTTACATCCCTTACTAAAACATTATAGTTTTTCTCTCTTTATATACCTTCTCTTTTTCCCCTTTTCACACACATTGGCAATAGAGTTACCTATTCCACACTCATAGATGTTATGCTGAGCCACAGGTGTAAGTAGCGTAACGATGTTATTTCTTTTGAAGATGTCAGTAAATTTGCCTACCATTAGATATAGTTTGCTTTCATGTAATGCATAACAAATCTGCACCACAACCAGTGTTTTCTTTATATAATTATTTTGTTTTTTTTTATAAAATGTATAAAATTATAAACCTTCTTTGCAAGGTTAATATGTCGTTTGCAATGATCGATATCTCTGAAAACAGTATAAATGTAAGTCTTACTGACGAAGATTACTTTAGTAAGATTACATCATGTCCTTCTATAGTAATATAGACAAAGATATCCTGATATAAACATATGGAGCAAGAGTTAGGAAGTCTTATTTTTAGTATCACAAAATACTTACTGAAAAATAGAATATAGAAATAGATTGAAGCAACAAGGGGGAAGGGTTAAAATGGTATAAAGATCCAGGAAAGAGATTTTAGTAGAAAGGAAGCAGAGGTTTCAGCACCGAATTTATTTAGGATGGATATGGTAACTATGGTTTACTGTATATCATAGGAGAATAGAAGAGAGGAGTCCATTATAATACCTAAACAGCAGGCATGAAGAGAAAGAATCATTGAGGTGGTGTTAACTGTCAGAAAGGAATTGTTGGAGATGTTTTTAAATCACTGATGAGTAGATCAGCCAAGTGACAAGTTCAGCTCTGCCATCTATTCCCATATTATTATTATTATTATTATTATTAACGGAAGGCATGAAGCATGATGTGTAGGTTAAAAAGACTGCAAGAAGACCTAGTAAAGATCAAAGGCCCAGAGATCTACCTAGATCTTTGCAAGTGCCTAAAATAAACATATAATTCGATGCAATTTAGAGCGAAATTTACTGCTAATATGTTAGAAATTAAATCTAAACTATAAACAAATTAAAAACTCCTAATTAAAATGATCACTCTCCAATAATATGCTGCATTAATTAAAGAATATAAATAGCAGTGATAACATTCTAGAGAAATGTGGAATTGGCTTAATTCATTATCTATCTTATTGTTAGATTTGAAATTGATATTCTCTGCCAGAAGAGCAATGAGATGTAACTGGACAGTCCCATACCTGGTGCAAAGACATTTCTAGTCAACTGGAGACCGTGGGTCTGGTTGTTAACCTAATGTGCACACAAAACACTTACTTACTAAATATTTAGAACAGCTGCTGCCAGACCCCCTGGCCTAAGGATCTGCCAGCATCTACAGAGTCTGAAGTTACACTTATGTTCATGCTAATGATTGTGATCATTAGAAACTGTTTGCAAGGAAAATTACAACACAGAAGATTATACATAAATATTTTATGCACTTTTAGAGTGCATTATAGACACATATTCTAATCATATCTATCTGTAGAAAGCAAGTTCATTACCCCTTACAATTTCCTCCCACACCCTTATGTTATATAAGTTTTTATTTTACTGATATTACATCCTGAACTCTTTGTCTGTTTCTTAGACAGTAAGAATGTTCAGTTTAATCTCTGCTGCAACTCAACTATAAAGTGTATTTCCACTATCTTTTTGTTTCTTTCAACTGTAGTATCTATTTTTAACCACGTAAATTTTGTGTAGATGTTCAGATGTAGGTGGTCTTATGTCTGGATAATTTGAAAATCTGCATACCAAAGCTGTACGCACATTAAAGTGTGCTTAGGCACTTCAGCCGCCCACTCGTGTCCACACCTATGACTAGGCGTGTGGACATGCCCCTCTATTCAGCAATATCGGTCACATATTATGAATCATCTTACTAATAGTGTGTTTTTCCATGATTATTGATCTGAAACAAAGTTTATTGTATAATTTAATTCCTGTCATTCACACTCACAGATTTACTTTCACTTGGGTTTGACCATATAAGACTGTGTACAATCCAATAGTATTGAGAAAATGTTTTAATTTCTTTTACTACTTATTGGTTGGTATTTTTAACCAGGTTTATATGGTGCTGTACACCATTATATGGACAAACTGTTTCCTGATTATCTTCCTACCTCATTTCTGTGTGCACCTAGCAACTGTCCTTTTCTATATAGTCCTGTTCCACTGCTTTTCTATATAGTCCTGTTCCACTGCTTTTCTATATAGTCCTGTTCCACTGCTTCTGCAATTACACCCATTGTTTTTTTAAGTTTCAGGCTAGGTTCACACTAGTTTATAATGCGCAGCGCATCATACGCTATTGTGAAAAAAAATACAACTCAATGAAAGCCTATGTACTTACCTAATTCCAGACACACTAGCATATGACGTGCATACGCCACTTCTAGAATGCTTTTTGGCCAGCGTATGATACCCGCGCACAAAACGCAGCCAGATGGGAAGAGCCGTGAACACCGAAGGAGTGGTCACACTGTCGCTGGAAAGTACAATAGAAAAATATGCCGGAGTGTTTTTTTTTGTTTTTTTTTACACTAGTGTATTATATGCTGCCCATAATACTCTAGTGTGAACATAGCCTAAGGCAGTTCTCTAGAGTTTCCCATAAATTATAAGAGTAGGTTATAGGTAAAAGCTCATGTCAAACTCAGTAAGTATCTTAGATTTAATACAATATGGAGAATCCACCACAGATTAATAGATCTGAATCACAGCATAACAAATTCAAATATGAACTTTATGTTATCTCAGTACACCTAAATTAACTGATAATCTAACATTAGTTGTAATAAATCTAGAGCTGTCCTTTTCTTGGTGCTCCAAAGATTTTTATAGTCAAGCTCTGATTAAACACTCCATTGTCTTTTTCATGTGACATCACCATTTTAAAAGGATTTGCCTTGTTTACATAAGCAAAGAGCAGTTAATTGTATCATTCAAATTTCAACACACTATATACTATGGGCACATTACATACATAAGAAATAAAGCCAAAAATGTTCCATTAATAAAATGTGGTAAAAAGATAAGCTTTTTCTAAAACTCTGAGTTATAAATTGCATTCAGAATGTTTGCAGATAATAAATTTATGTTATCCCTCAGGCTGACAAAGCAACCTGAAGCAAGTGTTTTCTTGAATCAAAACTCCCTCAGTCTGTAGTTAGAGAATTATATAACACAATGTAACAAAGGTATCATTATTTCAGATAATATAATTCATTCTGTGGTGATCTTTAGATTTTGTCTTGTTAGTGTTATGCAATGAAAAGCACAACGTAGAAACGAATTCACCAGGAGAACTTCAACTTTCCCTTAAAAACTTGACTTCTGAAACTGCACACCCACCTGTGGTTCATAATTAGACGCATTTCCTTTTTATTCCAACTCTCTGCTTCTATTAAAATAGTCTGCTGTGCATTAGTACCATAGAGACATATTGTGAGGACACTGGCCACCCTGAATGACTTGATAGTTTAGGGAAAGAACACACTATTTATAAGCAGAAAAGTACAGTCTTTCTAAGCAGAGTTTCACTGAATTAATTCACGTTCATTATTTACTGAAAGCAAAACAATAGACAAGAGGCTATACTGTCTTGAGATCCTCCAAGAGATATTATAACTATATATATATATATATATATATATATATGTGTGTGTGTGTGTGTGTGTGTGTGTGTGTGTGTGTGTGTTTTACAGAGATGATCACAACTTCAAAGCACACACAGAGAATTACATACTTACCAGTATATAAAGTGAGACAGAAATCCAAGAGCTACATTAAGTGGGTCATTCAATGTGAATTCACCTAGCATAGCAACTTCCCATCTGTTCCCATCACTATGATCAGGAAGACGTGTATTCACTTCTTATTCATGAAGCAGCGGACAGCGTCAGACACGGTTGCATGTGTAGTCGCACAATAATGGGATGAGAAGTAATGTGGAGTGAGGCAAATAAAAAAGTGAATGTCAGTCTCATCATATTCCACTAACTGTACATAAGTGAAAAATACTTATTTTTATATGTCACCTTGTACCTAGTTCATGTTTAGTAGTAGACTAATTTAGTCGCAGTCGCCATTGTTACTTTTGAATGAATAGTCACCTTATGCAACACTGGAGCCCTGCCATCAACCCCTTAATTCTCCACTCTGATCTGGGAATGGCAAATAGGTGAATTCTGGGCAGTACGCCTTGCAGAATCTGCTCCTTGTTGCATGCTGAATATCCGAATTACCTGTGCACGTGCATGCAAATTGATGTGAAGAGCTCCATAAGTCCATGACTGGGGTAAGTGTCAAAATTGGTTGAGAATTCATCACATTGCAGAGTTTGTTGGTGAAGTCATGAAAGGACGTGAATACTGGCATTTACGTGACTGTTCCTACTTTAATGAATGAATCCCTTATAAGTCCTGTATTTTTTATATTAAAATGCATTATCCCTTTGAGATTGAAATGTTTTCTTTCTTGTGTGTTTTTAAAATTCCCTTTGAGTATTTTGATTTTTAGATTTTTAATTGAGTGATTGTTTAGGTTGAAATGGATTCCAACTGGGGTACACAGTTCTTCATTCTTAGGAAGGTGAATGGATTGCTTATGCAGGTTCATCCTCATGTGGAGTTTTTGGCTAGTTTCTCCAATGTAGCAGCCATTTTCACATGCAGTGCACTGTAGCATATAAAATGAAGCATATAAAATGATCCAATGCTGGGATTTGTGGGTATAAGTTTCTGCAGCTCCTCTAGTATGTCCTTTGGGAAAGTTTTGAGTAGGCTTTTTAGTTTATTCACTGGTAGGATCCTCCTTGAGTTCTTGGTAATATGTATGGTCTTAGAGTTGTCTGCTGCCTTCTTGTATGTATTTCATTGTGTCCATAATTACCACTGTACCTCTCTTATCTTCTGGTTTTATGATGATATTTTGATTGTTTCTCAATTTTTTAATTGTCATTCTTTCCATGGGAGAGAGGTTGTATCTTGTTTTATCCTGTTGTGACTTTAGCATTGCTGCCATACGTATTCTAAAGGTCTCAATATACAGTAGGTATCAAGTTTCTGGTTGCGTCCAGATTTTGGAATGAAGTGTTTGTTTTTATCTTTTTTATTGCAGTCGTCAGAGAAGTTGTCTGTGTTGTAGAAATATTCTTTCAGGCATAATTTTCTGAAGTTCTCTTCTACATCATAATAAAATTGTATGTGGTCCAGTTGTTTAGTTGGACAAAATGTTAGCCCTTTTGATAGGAGAAATTGTTCTGCCGCTGACAGTTTGTATGTAGAAAGGTTGACAATTTCTCCACTGATTTGAAGATCTTCATGTGTGTGTGTGTGGGGGGGGTGTTCTGTATTATCAGTGTGTGGTGTTACAGATTGATATCCATTCTATGTTATGCTGTATATAGGTATTATTTCCCGTGATAAGGCAGTTTAGTTTTTTTCTTTTTCTTAATGTTCAATTTTGATAGCATTTTCTTTTGCATACCTGTAATTGTCATCAGCTCATTAGGGTTTACATCTATATTTTGAATTAAACTCTATTTCCACTAGCTGTTTTGTAGCTGCACTGTTTTTAATTAGGATCATTATTGTCTATAGTGCAAAACAAAACAGCCTGTGAAGATTATGCCACAGGAAACAATGAAAATTATATTTTCAGCTCAGCCCTAGCATTATAAATATTTTACACTGTTTTAGACAAACATATGAAACATAATAAAACAAATAACATGTTGTAATACCCTTTCTTGTACATTTTTTTGTAGTAGAATAAATTGTTAACAAAATTCTAGAAAATGAATTTATGAAGAATAAAAGAGTAATGTCAAAAGTGGTCCTTTTGTTAAGCACTGCAGTTATAGCAATCAGACTTGTATTGTACAGTAAAAAACACCCCCTTATGCCTACAAGTTCACATGTAAATTCCATAGTTTAATTTAAGCAAATGTTTCTGATTAATGCATGATAAATACCCTGTAGTCAAAGCTTTTGATCCATATATCATTATAACCAAGCATGGTTAATAACAGTTATAGGTTTCCTTTGGAATTTTGAGAGAAAAGTTTAACAAAAACTTATTAAAAAAAAAACAAATAAGAATTTATTTAAGAAGAAACTGAATACATTGTAATTGAACAAGAAATGTTGACATATAAAATGCTCTACTTTAATTTTAAATAGGTTTAATTTATATAAAATATCCCTATATAACAGAACAACATGGTGAAATCTTTCATTGGGCCTCACTCTTTTTGGATTTTTTTCTGTAAAATGTTATTTCCCAGGCCTTAAGCATTGTAGAAATAAAGTATTACTAGTGTTATTAGTGTTAAAAAAAAAGAACCCACACAAATGTATTTTATAAATCAGCTTAGAATACCAAAGTGAAATTAGAAAGATGCAAAACCCAACCCAGTACAAGTTACTAACAAGAACCAGACTATTAAATTCATCAACGTACTTAAACTAGAATAATCTATACTTATTAGTTATTTTGGAGTACCACACTAATACAGTAGAGTGGGAAGAGGTAATACAATTATACAATATGGGGCAAATTCATCATAGTGAAAATTTGACAGTCACAAATCCACTAATCCTTATTTACTAAGCGGTGGATTCTCTTGAAGAAGAATCAGTGTCGGGCACTATTTCATGTGTAGTGCAGCATAGTTAGCCAAACAGTAGTGGACACCTCGTGATGCAAATTCGACTACTGTAAAAAGCTCTGCAAGTCCTTTGATGTCATAAGATTCAAAATTGGTTGGAAATTTGCAACATTGCAGAGTTCAATGAATAAGGAGATTTGGAGAAATGGTGAGAAATCATGAACTGGGACTGTCACTGTTTGGACTTTTCATGAAAAAGCCCCCTTAATGGTAATCATTGCAATGCTTTTGTAAAGAAATATTGTAGATTAAAATGCTAATAGTTGAGGCAGTAAAGAAATGTTTTACAAACATATGCCGCATAGAGCAGAAAATCAAAACTGCCTTTCATTAGATAGTTGTAATATTTCCCATTGTTTCTACAACTACCTCCTTTAATATGAGAATAATAGGCGATTTTGTGTAATTAATACATGTTGTAAAAAGCTATGTTCTCATTGTCAAAAAAATCCTAGTAAGGTTGTTGCAGGCAAGTATGAACACAAATACAATGTAAGGTTTAAAGTTCTAGGCTCCTGCATCACTTTGTTCCCTATAGGGCATCTATTTTGGTGTTTTAGAGATGCCTGTTTCTCTCTCAGACCCTCACACTCTAAAGACCTGTGCCACAGATCCTAGTGTGAGCATGTCTAAAACAGCAAAATGGATAACTTTCTATTAGGGGACACTGCAATGGAGCTGATAACTTCTTACTGGTGACTCTCAAGTATCTTAACACAAAAGGAAAATTGTAATGGAACAATTCTGAAGGATTTTTTCATTCGGACCCTTAGGTAGTCAATGAAATCTCTTTAGTAAAATGGATATTGGTACAGATATAGGAAAAGACTTGATTTGGTGAAACCTATTGGAAGAGGATGTTTTTGTAGAGGAAAATTGAACCAAACATTGTTAGAGCAGACAGCAAAACCAGATGGCTTGTTTCTGTATTGATTGATTAAAAAACAACAGCATATATTCTACATATAAACAAATTGTTCAGTGCTGCATAATCTGTGTAACGCTAAAGTGGCAGTATTTACTAAAATTGCACTTTAGTACATTCCACACATCAAGCCAGGGGTGAGCCCCGCTTACATTTGGAGTAGGATTTACCAATAAGACATAGGTGTGCATATATATTAATGAAGACAGTGCAAGTAGTTCTTTTGCAAAAGATATAAATGTATTTATTAACTACAAACATATATTTAAAGCAGCAGTAGCATATATCATTATCTCAGCCAGCACATTATGCAAACACAGAGAGAGAAGTTTCAGCACTAACACACATACATGCAAATATATACATAGATCATCCACAGGGTTATCAGTATAGTTACCACCCAGGAGTTACACTTCATCCTCAGAGTCTCATACACTCTCTCAGAGGAAACAGTATTCAACAGGCCCCCAAATCTCTCATGGGCTGGACTTCTCAGGGATACCTTCACCTTTCAGGGCTCTCCCTAGTCCCTACACCTGTCCTACTGAACCCTAACTGTGTATCCCAATTCAGGAAGGGAATACACCAGGCTCCCTAGGCCTCCTCACTCCTGGTGAGGTTAGTTGCTACCCAGATAAACAGGCCTATACTGAACTCTCACACACTAAGGTGAACTAACAGTATTATCAGGATCCTGCTATCTGTGTCCCTGTGTGTCTGCCACTGGACTAGTGGAGACAGGGGTCTTCCTCCTGCAAGCACCCCCAGCAAAAGACAAGAAGCAGTTTAAACACTTCTATTTATAAACTTCCTCCAGTATGGCAGGAAGCAAAAGGATATATTTGCAGGCTAGGCCTTGTAATTAGACACCACCTGCACAGCAAATCACTGCAGCATAGAAACTCCTCCTAATATTTAATCTCTCTCAGAGCTAGGTTAAAGGAGAAGTGAAACTTATACGTAGACTGGGTGAACACCCATTAAGTGGATTTTCACCATGGCTACACCTGATTTTTAAATAAAAATATGCATACATACATAGAAATACAATTTATGTTCTTTTCAGATCGTTTTAAATTAATTTCTTTTAAGAAATTTATCTCATTGTCTCTCATATTCTCGCTTTACCTAGCTTTGTTATGTCACTCTCTCTGCTAATGGTTTAAATAAGGCTTACCATACATGTATTAATACAAGCTTCAAAAATTAATCAATGCAGTCCTTGCTGCATTGCCTGAAACCACCATTCTGTGTCAAGATTATTGATCTAGGTTTGAGAGAAATTCATTTATTTGTAAGGGACAAATGAAATCTAGCAGTCAACTAAAGTGATCATGGTTGATCACTTTTAATCAGTCATATTACACTTGTATTAGCAGATTGTTTTGATGATTCATTCAAAATGATTGGTTTGATTGCCCATGAAATAATCCAGCAGTGCACTTTTAATCTAAGGAAGATCATTTGTTTTTCAGATATAAGATCTGTGATTATTGTAACTTGATGCTCTGTTATAAAGATAGGTAATTGGACAAGTCCCAGAGTGCCCTGTGCAATAAAGTGATTATACATTTTTCAGTCAGAAACTCAATGAAAGTCTCTTGTAATTTTATTGGTAACTGTGTTTTTGTTTAGTGTGTTGTAGACAATGGCATAATAATAATAATAATAATAATTTTGCTTCATTTTGTCTCGTTACTTTGTTTGCTCTGAAAGTGGCATTCCTTTTCTGTTCTGCAATATTATTCCCCCAGTCTGTACCTAACCCAGCCCAGCACCCGGTTGCCAGGTTAATGAATCCTAGCAGACAGAAGACTATATAAATGTAAAGAATTTAATTTGAAAAAAGTACAAAAAAATGCAAATATATATATACATTATGAGTATTGCTTGTAACCTGAAGAAGGGAGGGCAGACCGCTCAAAATCTCATCTAACTAAACTGACTGTTAGTCCAATAAAAAAGTGTCACCAAATATCACAATATTCATCTTTTTTTTGCATCTGTGGACTAACACAATCACTCTATCCTAATACATACGTATATATATATATATATATATATATATATATAGAGAGAGAGAGAGAGAGAGAGAGAGAGAGAGAGAGAGAGAGAAAGAGAGAGCATTATAAGGGCTAAATTTATTAAAGTCGGAAAAGCTGTTTCGGCTTTTCCGACTTTAAGCGGGAGAATGCTTTGAAGTTTCTGATGGTAAGTATGACGAGATTTGCATTGTGTGATACTTGCCGTGAGAAACTTTTTTTTAATTAAATATATCTATGGAAAGGTACCCATACAGTATAGCTACCTTTCAATGGATATATTTAATTAAAAAAGTTTGTCACGGCAAGTATCACACAATGCAAATCTTGCGATACTTACCAGGAGAAACTTCAAAGCATTCTCCCAAGTTATTAAACTCGGAAAAGCGCAAACAGCTTTTCCGACTTTAATTAATTTTGCATACCAATATATAATTGATATTTAAATCAAAAGACCTATGAAAAAAGCGCAAAGAAATCGGACACTAAATAGTGCCGATATCACACAATGCTTAATTTATGTATGACACAACCATGAAAGAAAGCAAAAAATCTTCATAGTGTATAATGTTTTAATATAATTGCTGACAACCGCGGCTATTTAAACCAGTGGCGTTTGGATTCCCTACCACACCAAAATATTTTTTTTGCTCCTTAGGAAGCTGCGTGCGGCAGCAAAACGTGTTGAGCAGTGGAGGCTTTGGATTTTCCGGCCCTTGGTCATATGATGTAATCGAAGCGATTCTTCTTTGGACTCTGTGTTAAGTTGGGATGCTTTATTTGCCTGCCCTGTACTGGGTTTTCTCCTTTCACATTCAAGCTCGTTTGTAAGTAGATTTTAATCCTTTCATTATTGATTAAATTAAAACATTATACACTCTGAAGATTTTTTGCTTTCTTTCATGGTTGTGTCATACATAAATTAAGCATTGTGTGATATTGCTGGACGGTCCATCAAGGAGAGGATATATGCATACTGATGATGATTAAATGCTGGCTATTTAATTACATCTGGTGAATGGTTAGCATTTATTTTGCTCATTTTGCACTATTATTGTGTGACCCACTTTTATTTTTTGGGTGTATCTATTTTTCTATTCACATATTCACCTCACCTCCCAGGTGTTGGTTTATATTTCACTCTAAAGTTTTTTTGCACTAGTGATACAGCACTATTTAGTGTCCATTTTAGTGTCTTTTGGATTGAATTTGAGAATATCCCATGTGAAGAAAGAAGCTGCAATTTATATTTTGGGACTTTACACTATATAATAATTTTCTGTATATATATCACATTATTCTAGCACTGCACTGATTTCCCTTTTTTCAACATGATATTTAAATCAGTAATATTTAGTAGCAGGTTGATGCAGTATGATTGCTGCATAGGGACAGAAAGGAAATTTTTCCCTATTTTAAACCATATTTGGTCCAAGCATTAAATGGGTTTTCCCTTCCTCTAGACCAGGAGTTGGCAAACTACAGCTCCTGAGCCACATCCAACTCTTCAGCTGCCTTGTTGTGGCTCCTTCTGACATCTTTTAAGAAAATTAAGGGGCTTATTTACTAAGGTGCGAATTCGACTGTCGAATTCTCAAACAGCAGATTCCCATAACAAATCCGCTACAATTTTAACCATTGTAAAATTGCGACAATTTTTTTAAAGTTAAGATTGTGACAATTTTCCCATAATAAAGTTGCGACTGCGACAATATTCTCATTATAAAGACGCGACTGCGACAGTAGCAGCCTATTGTGACTATCTTTATCTGGTGAATTCACACCTATACGCAACAATCTGGACTTTAGTGAATAATCCCCTAAGTCTTCTTTATTATAGGTCTAAAGCTGACCAGTCACCACAGCAATACTCTGCTAAGGCAATACAGAACTTTGATAAAACATGACATTCATTTCTCACCAAGTCCTCAGCATGGAATTTTCATTTACTGCAGAGTATCTTTAAGACCCCAGCCCCTTATTTCTACCTATAAATAAAATATATGCAGTGGAATTCATCAACAGGAGCAAATTTTGCAGAGGTTTAATAACTCCTAGCAACCAATCAACTGTTGTCGTTAAAAATTCGAGTTTTTGTCTACCAGTGAATGCAACCAATCAACTGTTGTCTTTAAAAATCCTGTTTTTTTTTTTCTACCAGTGAATGCTAACTTCTGATTGGCTGCTATGAGTTAACAGACCTTGATAAAAGATTGTTCCTGTTGATGAATTCCCCTGATGGTCTCCAAAATGAAGTAAACAGAAGTAGAGTTAGTTGTACCAGCAAAGGATATAAAACTAGGATACTCCTCCAAAAAGGTATTTTTTTAAAGTATTATATTCATAACTATTATTTGAATTGATTAACACTTCCATAACTAGATTTTTTATATAATATGGTTGTAAATTTAATTGACAAATATAAATATATGTGTAAATAGCTAATCGCATATTGGATACAACCATTTACAGTGTATTACAAAGTCTCTTCAAATAAAATTTAAAGAAAAGGTGCATTAAACAATGTGTCATTTTTCTAAACAAAATATTATGTTGAGAAATGTCATTTCTATTCTTATCTGTGAAGCTGTGGAAAGTGTTGGACATGCAATTTACTTCACAAACCCATGCTGATAATGAAGAAGAGAAAAAAGCATAACCTACTGGAAACTAATTGGTCTTCAATTTTTCCATAATTATACTCTTTTGAAGATTATTAGTCCACTAAGGTATCCAAACAAACAAGGACAAAATATAATTGCCACTGCCATGTATTAACTAGTTTCAATTAAATCAGGACTTTCAGTCTGGCACTAAGGATAAATTATTTTCTACAAAGTCAAGTTAAAGGCAAATGTATGCTAATGTTAGTAACATGAATCAATAGATCTAAATATGTGATGAATGCATTGTTTAACAATTGATTATAAACCATTTAATAGCATAAACTCTATGGCTTTGGTTGTGTTTGTACATACACACAATATAATATATTAATCTTCACTTCTTTATGACTTTAAATTAGATTCAAATGTTTATTTGCTGAATATAATCAAATGTATTCTGTTGAGGAAGGGATCTGAGATATGCTATGGTGCTATGTCAGGACACACTACATCAACTACTTCCTTCATTGTCAGTTCTTTTCTGTTTATTACCCTCCTATCAATTTGGTCTCTGAACATACCTGACTTCCCCCAGTTTTACCTATATGTTAACCTGCTTCATTATACATGGTTACCTGTGCACTGCTCTAATCCTCCCACATTGCAAGTGCTTATGCTAGTGCCACTCCTTAAGACCTCAACTCTCTTCCATGTATACTGGATCTGCAGCAGCTAATTGTCTATTACTCTTATTTGTTTAAAATGTCAGAACCTCTCCATGTCCTCTTCATGTACTAGAATAGTCTTCACTTTCCTCCCTCATGACACCTAATACCTTTTCATTCCTTTTTTCCTAAGGAAAAGTGCAGAGGAAACAGACTGCAATATTCTCCTCACATAAAAATGTTGACCTTGGGGCTGAAACTGGGATTTGCTCTGGTTACTTTGCACTAAGGTCTGTGGTAATGGGTACTTTACTGTGGTGCTGTGATACCGGACATTAGCACTTGGTGTTGTGATACTGAGCAATGTCACTAGGCACTTTGTACTGGACACTGGCACTCGTCACCTTCCTATTCTCTATTATAACAAATGTGTCATTTTTCTTCTATATCATTTATATAATATTCAGTAAAAATCAGCAACAAGGAAAACAAAGGCATGCCACTATCCCCATTATAATCCCATAACAACCTGCCAGGAGTAACTACCAATAAAATACAGAGCTATACTCAGTTTACCTCAGTTAGCCATTCA
Organism: Pipa parva; assembly: GCA_019650415.1. Taxonomy (NCBI): domain Eukaryota; kingdom Metazoa; phylum Chordata; class Amphibia; order Anura; family Pipidae; genus Pipa; species Pipa parva. The sequence goes on from WMED01002701.1 coordinate 14,583, forward strand.
AGGGGTTTTCTAGTGCACAAATAGGCCTTGATGCTGAAGAGTGATAAAGCCATTTATGAGTTATGATTAGAAGAGAAGGCCTGCTGTCTTCAATTGTGAGATTGTAGATTTGAAAAGAGGTAAAATGCTTTGCAAATTACACCAAAATACACTCAAGTGTAGTTTTTAGTCAGTGTATCCAGAGAATTGTAAATATACAGCTTCCTGTTTCGGACAGATACTGAATTAAAGTGTCATTTTATTTCAGATTTCAGTGTTTTAATCATATGTTGGATGAAGTTAAAAATAAAGTAGTACAGAGAGTGACAAAAAGATTATCAAACAGAAAATTCATTTTGAAATAAACCTCACAATTGCTCTACTCTTTAAAATTAAAAAAACAAAACTTTTTTTCCTTTTCTAAATAAGCCCTTTTATTATTTTATAACTATTGTATGAGGAATCACAAATCATATGAATATTGCTAGTTTTGACATGAGAATTAGCCATTTACAACTTAGGGCGAAAGTCTTTCCGACTTTACCGAGAGAAATCTTGTTTTGTTCTCCAGAGACTTCTTTTGAGATTGAAGTTTTTCAATCTCGAGTTTTCGAATTTTTTTCCATTATCAGGTAGCCATACTCTACATTAGTAGCATGGCTACCTTTCCATTGAAAATATTGAAACATATGGATAGAAAAAATCGATCTCGAGATTTCAAAAGAAATCTTATGCGAACAAAACAATATTTCTCTCGGTAAAGTCGAGAAGAACCAGGAATTCACTATAGTCCGAAGTGAGGTGCGGAGTGTTCGCCTCACTTCGCACAGACTGATATGCGCTCGCTGATGTCATGTACGCGGACATCAGCGAGCGCATTAAAGGGATTCCAGTCTCGGCGAGGCAAAACTTTTGCTCTCGCTGAGACTGGAATCCCTTTAATGTGTCCGCGTGCAGGACATCAGCGAGTGCAGATCAGTCAGTCCGAAGTGAGGTGAACACTCCGCACCTCACTTTGGACTATAGTGAATTCGCCTCCCGATGCGGTCTTTCCGACCTTAATAAATTTTGCCCATGTATGGGCAAAATTAATTAAAGTCGGAATGACTGCTCTCGGTCTTTCAGAATTCATCACGTAAGATTTCGCTTTGTTCCCGCAAGAGTACCACGCAAGATTTTCCAATCTTGGTTTTTTCAATAGAAAGGTAGCCACACTTTATATTAGTAGTATTGCTACCTTTCTATCAAAAAATTGAGATTCGAAAAACTTGCACGGTAATTTCACGTGAATAACGCAAGATCTCACGCAATAAACTCTGAAAAAACAGTCTTTCTGTCCTTAATAAATTTTGCCCATTATGAATGAACATGCCTAAAATACATTTATGCTGTGTTATCTATTCTTGTTACTGACATAATATGGTAAGATTTGCATATATTATAAAAAAACATATTTAATAAGGCATAACTGTAACACTTACATTCAAAAGTTTATCTTTAGTTATGCTGATGGGTCTGAACTAATTAGTGTGTACTGGTTTATTACAATAGGAAACTATAACTAGAACATGAACATAAATCATTTTGAATTGTATGTATGTATAATTTTATTTAGAAAGTGCCACAAATTTACACAGCGCTGTACAATTCAGCAATACAAGTACAATACAGACAAGGGGAAAGTGAATAGTACAATACAAGTATAATATCACAAGGATACTTCACTTTAAGTGCCAGGTTGAAGTTGACACAAGAGGTTGGAGCTCCCTGCCCCGTAGAGCTTACAATCTAAATACAATATGATTTAGTTGGTGTTGTTAAAATATATTTTGATTCTTCAAACAAATGGACTATTAATATTTATAATTATACTATTTATCAGAGGGGTGGGGCATAAAAAGGTGATCTAGTTTGTCTTTACACCATATCAGAGCTGATTTTGTAATTTCACTTGCAGCATGTAAGTTTAAAGGAGAAGTATAGTGCTGATATAACTGCCCATATACATATTAAACTCCTTTATGCTAAGCCAAACGCAAACAAAAATAGTTAAAAATATGTTTAGTGAAGAAATAAAACTTGCTGGTTGTTTCCCTGATTAGTTTTCCTGAGAGCTGACATTTTGTCCTTCCCCGCTCTCCCCCTCACCAACCACCACCTTTCCCTCTTGCAAGTCAGGCAACATGAGAAGAAAAAGATGCCTAACTGCTATTGGTTAAGCAGTGTGCTGACCTTTAGGAGTTATCAATCATGATTGTTTACATTTCAAATGCACGAGATTACAGAGGCTGGGGCTCAGGGAAAGGTAATGTGTGCAGGCGTTACATTACACATTAAGCAAAAGTATCTTAGTACCTTTCATGGAAAACTGGCCAGTGCATGTCACACATACATTTCCTGGTGGGGGAGTTTTGAAATGTTGCTTAATCAATCATCCTGCTTCACATGAAACAACTACTGGGGAGAAATGCTTCTCATTAAGGTATAGTATTGTATATGTAAAGAGGTAATCTGGGTATACTTCTCCTTTAAGTGAAAAAAAAAAACTAAAGGCGAAATCTACTAAAGTCGACAATGATTTTTTTTTGTGTTTTTTGCAGCAAAAATGGGCAAAAAGGTTGAAAATTATATCTTTGACCTTTTTAGCCATTTTTTAGACATGTTTCACCTGAAAATTGGGCAATAATGGGGCAGAAAGATCAAAAATATATTTTTTGACCTTTTGTCCATTTTTACCATGAAAAAAAGTAAAAAAAATCATTTTCGACTTCAGTAAATTTCACCATAAGTATCAACAACTAATTCTTCTGCACCAATGCCCTTTTGTGTGGGAATTGTAGTCCTGCTGAACAAGCTACAATGTAATGCTACAACTTTTAAGCATTCTGGGTGATATGATGGCATGAGTAAGAGCTGAATCTCAAAAATAAATGAGTAAAGCTGTATTAGCAACAATGCTTATCAAAACTGGATTCAAGGTATAAATGTATTTTATTTTGTTTTCCATAACTGCCATGTGTATTATAGATGATACATTTACCCCCTCCTGTAGGCCTTATGCTTGTATCTGGTCATGGAACGGCTCAGTGTCTATAAATATCCTTATAAATTACAGAAATGGGTAAATTATCCTCTATAGTCATAGACCAAAAAGTAATCACATTGTAAACTAGTGTTTCTTCACTACTGTGTGTTGCAAATAGTTAAACAAAAGTTTCTTGTTTGTTTTGCAATTCTTTTTTTATGCAAAGTGAATTAGGGTAGCTTTCTAGGAAATCAATTTGATCTTTTGCTCTGTCTCCATCGAACAAAATATTTTTCTTAGTAAAAAAGACATTGATTTTCATGGGTTTTCCATAACAGTGATGTCAAAAACGCAGTGACATTCTGCTACCTGCTTGCCTGTCCAATCGTATTATAGGAAAGTTGTTTGATTAACTGCTTCTCCTGACAGTATATATTAAAAATCAAATAGATTGCACTTTAAGACTAGCAATATTTGGGAAAAGATTGCTTAAAAGCAGTTTCAATGTATGAGTTTCTAAAATCATATCAAGAAACTTTCTGATGTTAACTGAGCAGAATATTTCCATTTCATGGAACTTGTATTGTGTAGACTTATTTAGAAGGGAACATTAAGCATTGTCCAGTTAGTGACTCTGGTTCACCTAGATTTTTGTACAAAACCTGACATTTTGGACATCAATAGCCAATTAGATTGACTAATTTCTGTTTTTGTGTATACAAAATTGCAGAAGTACATACACATTATTTTAATCTTAAATTTGGAAATCTTATTAATGGGAAGATGTTCAGCTTTGTTGCAAACAAAGTAAAATAACTGTGTAGTACCAAATAATACAATAATCTGAAAAACCCGTAAGACTAGGTTTCTGAAAACGAACTCTTTAGCAAAATCCAAATATATTATATCTCATTCATTTCCTCTGACATAGAGTAGGATTAATGTATTTGAATTTTACTATGTCTATACATATTAGTGAGATAAGATTGCTGGTAAAGCAGTGACAGGTGGTTGGTTGCACAATGTGTAAATATTTGTTAATATTTACACGTTGTGCAGCCAATCGTGTCATTACTGGATTTACTAAAAATGAAAAGTCTTAAATATACATTTCTACACAGATGTCAACATCCTTCTTGAAATATATCCAGTATCATTAAACTTCTCAATTATGTACCCACATTTTTCTAAGTGAATCTATCTTACTGCATGTGCATCTTAATTTCCCTGGGTTTTAATTTTTGAGTTACTAAATAAATGTGAAAAAACAATGTATGACCACTGGTACAACTTCTTAAATATTTAACATAATAGGGTTTGATAGACTTGGGCAAAATTTATTAAAGTCTGAAAGACCGCTTTTGGTCTTTCCGAGTTTATCGCACAAGATAAACATCACATTGTTCCCACATGAGTTTTTTTCGATCTTGATATTTTTTGATAGAAAGGAAGACATACTTTATATTAGTAGTATGGCTACCTTTCTATAGAAAAATATTGAAAAACTGAGATAGAAAAATTCACTCTGTAATCTCACGAGAACAACACGAGATCAATTTCGCCCTTAGAAACCAATTTGTTTTAACAAATTTTACGAAAGCATACAGGACACGCAATATAAAAATATTTATTTTTGTCCAATTAAATATGCATTCACTTTGAATAGATTGGCTCCAATGAAATATAAGCAATTATAAAATAGTTATCAGGAAAAAAATACACACACACATATATTTTTTATGTTGTATGTCCCTTGTCGCTAATAGAGCACTAAAGTGATTAATAACAATTAATAAGCATTATAATTTTACCCATGGTATTAAATACAATGATTTAGTCACCAAAAATAATATAATGAAGGATATGTTTAAAACATGTATATTTTCCATGAATATTGTTCTCATAAATTTTGTATAATGAGTCATTTACATTTTGCAACTTAGACTGAATGATTATCTGTCTGTAAAAAGTGTTGAGATTATAGCACCCATGATAATAGATTCTTGTCTTTTCCATGATTAAACTTCTCCCTGAGTATTGCATTCTATAAAAGTTATGACTGCTTTTTATTGAACACCTATACCTCCTCAATGTCAGTGGTTTTTAATTTCTAAACATATTAATTTTCATTTTGACATTTACTTTATGAACATTTCATTATCAGGGATGGGAAAACAGCTTAACAATAAGAAGAGAAATGCAAATTTAAAGGTTATTCAGATTATCACTAATGAAGTGACAGGGTTTCCTAGACTAAAAATAACACAAATCTGAGAAAATGTTCATGTATGTTTTCTATGATTTATGTAAGAATACAATTTTTTTATCTAGATATTTAGAACAGAGAATCTTTAAAGATATTATCTCTGTGTGTGTGTATAAAAAAAACAACATTTTGAATTAGAAGAGCTTTATTTTAAAGTACCTTTCTTCAGGTATGCTGGTTGGGTGCCACCAGGACATAGTTTGAGGGATCAAGTGATTCCCTTAATGATTGCCAATAGCCATAACTTTTTATATAGGCTTATGCATTTGTAGGTAAAAGGGTTATTAGAGTTGTGCACCGTGTTAGCCATAGATTTAAGCAAAGACAAGAGAGTATAGGTGATGCCTTTTATTGGCTAACGAAATAGATGGTAAATGCAAGCTTTCGAGGCTCCTAAGGCCTCTTCATCAGGCAATAATAAGGAAATGAGAATGACAATTTTATACAGAAACTGGTACACCAAAGCACCATACTTTGATAACATTTTGCTATGATGTACCAGTTTCTGTATAAAATTGTCATTCTCAGTTCCATATTATTGCCTGATGAAGAGGCCTTAGGAGCCTCGAAAGCTTGCATTTACCATCTATTTCATTAGCCAATAAAAGGTATCACCTGTACTCTCTTGTCTTTAGGTAAAAGGGTTGTCACATACCAAAGTCAAGAATACAGAGGTCATTTAGCCAATGTCATACCAGTCTTACTTTAACAAAAAGCTGAAAACAGGATTAGAACAAGATCAAGATTTTAAGGTAGAGATGGTTTATATTTTTGCTTGATTTTGCCTTTTTCAACACAATAATGGGTAAAATGAAATAATGAAATATTAAATTGTTGCAATGACAGACTTAGCTTATGATGCATATTTCCCAACGTCCCTGTTCTAACCTCTTCTATGTTCTCATACTAAATTAGAAACATGAGTACTGTGATGTAAACCATTTTTATGTTCTGTAACTGAATTAGCTAAGAACAATATTTTATCATATCCACAAAGAAAGCACCTAAAGTTTCAGCATATTTTATATTTAGCTTGTGATTATGAGTAATAATGATTGATTCCATATAAATAACCAATCAATGAATGTACTAACAATCACAGCAATCATGAATGATACATTTTAAATGTAAAATGTTTGACGTTTTTTGCATTGCTAATAAATAAACATAACTTATTCAAATTCTCCAGAAGATAACCCCGAGGAGCCACAGATATTGAACCCGTTGTCAGTGTGAATTTCTTATATACCTCTGCAAAAGCAGGGCTTTGTCTCTTCAATGTTATTTAAATCTGGATACTGCACATAGAATATTTTCCTGAACCCAAAATTTCCTTAACAAAGATAAAAACAACCTTCAGATGGAGGCTACCAATAAACTACATAGGGGAACGCTATGTCAATAATTAACAGAGAAGCTGTTAATCTGTAATGCTAAAAAATGTTATATTTTGTGATGGGCTGGGAACACCAATCGGAAACTTGGAGCTGTGCAGAATGTAGGGAGCTGGTTACTTCTAAGAATCTGAATAACTTCTCAATGCCTTTGACTTGAACTTTCTACTGATCTGCTGCAGAGGAGGCAGAAAATGGCTTGCGCAAAGGAAGGCTATGGGAGGTAATATATAAAAATTATTAAGGTTTTCTCCTGGAATTTTATCAAAATTCTGACCTTATTTATTGCTGAAAAGTGTTCGCCTGGTTGAGGGTGGCAGAAACCCATTATTCCCTATGGAGATGGTTTAGAACAGGTTTTCTAAGTCCCCATTGAAAAGATCAATGATATCAATATTGATGGAAAAGGAGCTCCACAGAAAGTAACGTTAAGTATAGAGGTATTAACACATCAATATTTATCAATTTTATTCACTACTACATAAATTGGGGGAAATAAAAAATGCATCAAAAAGAAAAAAACTTTGATAATGTAGTAAAAAGTGTCAAACCGAACGAATTTCAGTGAATAGATCGAAATGACCTTTTTTCCCCCTATGATTTCATTTCCATTATTGATTCCTAAAAGGTGGTAAATATTCCACATAAAAATTTTCAAATTTTTACCACATTACAATTTAGGATCTTATTAATGGAATGTATTAAAACACACATTTCATTGTAAATTTGAGTCAGTTTTTCTATACAACAAATTTTTAGAGTCTACCCTCATTTTTCAACAGGTTCTTCAGCCTATTGGGAAGTAAACGTAAAACTTTTTACTATTTAAAGCATCTCAGTTTTCTTCCTCAATGAAATGTTTGTTTAAGAGGACACTATATAATTTTTTGGCCTCATTGACTAAAGGCCAAATTCACCTGTCACCTGTCATTGCCAAAATAGATGCGAATTCACTTCTCAATTTTGATTAAGCAGAGAATACATTTGGCAAACTGGCAGACAGTGGAGAACAATGTCAGATGTGCAGTATGGCATAGTCAGATGGATAGAAATAGGATGAGAAGTCATGCAGAGTGAGGCAAATTCAACAAGTGAAGGGTAGTGATGTCAGTTTCACACTGTCCCAATAACTGTATTGTGTGAATATTCTAATCTATGTAATTCCTTGTTACCTTGTCCCTTGGTCATGTTGTCATTTATTCTCAGTTGCCATTGTCAATTTTGAAGAAATAGTCACCTTTCACAACGCTGGAGCCCTGTCATCAACCCCCCAACTTCCCACTTTGAGATGGCATAGACAAACAGGTGAATTCAGTGCAGTTCACCTAGTCACATTCGCATCTTAAACACATTCTGCATCTTAGACAATAATAGAAGTGCGTGTGCACATGTTCACAAAGTAATGCTTAGAGCTTTGTAAGTTCATGACTATCGGAGATGCCAAAATTGGTTGCTTACTTGCCACTTTGCAGAGTTTAGTCAACAAGAGAACATTGGGAAGTGGCAAACAGATATGAATTCAGAGCTTTACGTGACTATTGGGACTTTAGCCAATAAGGTCCTTTGTCTCCTTCCACACTTAAAACCTTTGTCTATAATATATTAAAAACAGTGGTAAAAATAATAGGGGGGCAAAGTCTAATCCTCAGTACTGTTGTCTGCTAGTCATTTTTGTTTAAACAGGAAGAGAGAAAACCCATTGACAAAGACTAAGAGACCAAAACTTGTTGAGACACAGACACAGTAATAGAAAACACCTATGGGAAAACCAGGATTTGTACAGTATGAATTTATCAGGAAGGTGCCAAATGGAAGGTTTAATTAGGAGGATTGCTGGTGCTACAGATAAAAACAAATTCCTCTAGTTCTACAGAATCATCTTCCCACAGCAAAATTAATACACATTACACTAATTACAAACTAATACTCTGAGTGCAACTGGTAGCAGATTTTATTTTTTTAGATTGGAGGTGTCTCTATATATTTGTGGGAATGCACCAGTATGTGTTCATATTTCTTTGGAAGAAAGTAAGCTATTCTCCTTACCCAACATACCATGCTGTAGATATTGCCAATACCAATTGATCTTTTTTTTTTTAAGATTAGAGTTTTTTTATTCATCTTTTGATCCATTTTGCTTCATTTTGATTGTGAAGGCTCACTGCTTTTTGGCAATCAGGAAAACTATCTAATGCAGTGATTTTCAACCAGGGTTCCACGAAACCCAAGGGTTCCGTAAGGACAACCCAGGGGTTCTGCGACACACTGGTTGATCAGCATCATTACCCGGCTCATCAGAGAGATCGTATCGATCTCTCTGATGAGCCGGGTAATGATGCCGATAGATTATGATTCGATCTCTGTCCCTGCTAACACTGATCTGACAGCGATCACTGTTAGCAGGGACA
>WMED01002702.1:0-23654 GCA_019650415.1 Pipa parva
TATCTATCTATCTATCTATCTATCTATCTATCTATCTCTATCTATCTCTATCTATCTACAAAGTATCTATCTATCTATCTATCTATCTATCTATCTATCTATATATCTAATTCTCATTTGTTTTCTTTACCGGCACAGAAGATTCTGTTATCGCTAATGCTTTATGACTAAGATGCGTCTATATAAAGATAAGGTTTCATAGATCGCAGAGACTCCAGTTGAATTTCTTGTTCTGCTTTCCTTATTGCAGCAGTGCGAGGTATTGCAAGATTAATTAGCACAGTAATAGAGAGAAGAGAGCAAATGCAGAAAGAAAGGAAACTGTTGCACACTGGGAGCTCTGGGAAGGAGCTTATAAAGAAAGTGTATGTTGTTAGTTTCATATAATTGAGACTGGTTGAGGAAACTGTGTACTGGACAGTCATACAACAGTAAACATCCTAGCGTAAATACATTTCGACCTTAAAAACGAAATCACCTTTTACTGAAGTAGTTTGCCATGTGACTGATGCACAATTTTGCATTCTTCCTGTTTTATTTGAATGTTTTTGGAAGGTTTCCATCATATTACATTCCCATTCACTGCCCTCTACCTCCAGTATCACTTTTCTGCTCTGGTTTACTGTAGGTTGATCAGTTAAGTCTCTGGGGAGCCAAGAACTTACTCTGTGTGTCACTAATTCAACTGAAGCCCTTGATATTTAACAGCAATAAAAACATTGCTAATGCTTGAGGACATCTCTCAGTCAGAGCAAATTCTGTTACCTAATCAGAGGCTGAGAGATGATCTGATTGATATCTTCATTCTTTTTGTTCTAAGACATTAGAACCATCATTCGTTGTCTCTAAAGAAAATCATCTTCCCATCATCCCTTGTTCCTAGTCACAACTTTATGTTAATAACAAAGTCTAGTGTGCTATGAGAAAATGGCATTCATCTACAGTCTTGAAAGAAAATCAAACTATTTTGTGAATATAACATACCTACTATCATATGTATGTCAATAGCATGCATTGGACCATATGACAACCCCAACAATTTGTATACAAATTAGAAGATAAAGATGACAAAATAAAAATTCCATTTTTTAAAGTGCAGTGACGTCATCCTCACAATATACCATTGTGTTAATTAAATATTACATCCCTTTCTATGTCACCCAATCCCTAGTTCATGTTGGCACTTGGTTGCAGTCTTTATTATTACTTTTGAATGGATAGTGGCCTTACACCACATTGAAGCCCCACACACAATTTGTCGCTTCAATCTGGTGAAGTTAAAATGGCAATTTCAGAGCAGTACTCCTTATCAAATTTACTACTTCGACATACTCCAACATACAGTATATACTGTATATAGTACTCACAGAGTGTAAAACAGCTAATTGCCTTTGGTTCTTTATAAATTGTTTGTATTGTAGATTTTGTAGTTTTACATTTGCTTTATTTTACCCAGGAAAGATCAACAAGCCTAAAATGTGAGTTGCTTACATGAAAGAGGTACACACAGATGTTTGTGTATATATAAAGTATACATTTGTCACATCACACATTACATGATTACCATGTCAGCCAAGCAACAAAAATAAACGTTATTTTCCTGGTGTTCCTGCGGGCGAGTCCGACACTGGACCACAATCTTTTTTTAAGTCATTTGGACATAGACTTCTTTCTCCATTATACCTCACAGCACATTTGACTGTGGTTGGGCTTTTGCTATTTTAAAATGAACCAGAACAGGTAACAAAACTCTTGTTTCTGAAGGTACTATTTCTCCAATAGGACGCCGGTTCTTAAACTATGATGCATCTGATGTTAAATAAAAACCCCGCCAAATAGCATTCTATTCCTTCATCTAAGTGGTGTCATTCAGCATAACTTTCTATTGACCTATTCATAGCGGTGGCCTTTAGTGATAATTGCATATTGAATTTTTGGGGGCTAACACAAGTAAAACTAAAAAAAAAAAAAATTTTTGGTTTCTTATCAGTAAATACAAGTTGTGTGACTGCAGCCCAATTTGCAACATTATGTCAAATGTGTATGTACGCACCCCTCTAATACTATTGCCCCATGAATGATTTAAAGGGACACCGGCAGGCTACCCCATCACTGCTAAGACCTCCCCTCTTGCAGGTTGCATCATGTGATGTCATAAGTCATTTGGCACGGCTGGTGTGGGGAAGGACCTCCTGGTAGGGCCATATGCCCAGTCTATATGCCAATATGCCTATTTATTGCCAATGCTCTTATTCACCTGAACATACACAGAAATCACTACATGACAATATATCTCATTAATAGACAGAACTGACAATACTACAGAATAGGTAAATTGTCTCATAGTATGGAGAATACACTTAGGCAGACAAATTCACGCTGTTCTCAGAATTTTAGGTACTAGGTTAGTAACTACTGAAAAATCCCAAGGGTGCAAAGGCAGCAACTATATCATGGTCTAAAGTCTCCATTACAAAGGACAAGATCTTCCACCAAAAAAAGTGAGAATACTGGTATTAACACAACTAGCAATAAGCAGATTTCTTCCATCTTCAGTCTGGGATTAAATCCTGTTTCAACCACTACAATCAGAAACATCCCATCATAGACATGAGTGACAACATGCAACACCAGCCAAGATTGTTCTAGGTAAAGGGCCCTATATTACTCTTCCTTCATTTATTACCATGATAAATCAGACCGATGTATCTTTCACCTTCAGTTTTGTGTTGCAGGGTTATATTTTTAATAAACCTTTAATGTACAGTAACATGTTTAGTTTTTACTATAGTTATGTGTGTTATTTTGATATGTATTTGTGAAGGCATAGGAACTTGTGTGAATAATAAGGAGTGTATTTCATTTTTATATGAAAAGTAGAATGTATTTTAGGCTCAGAATAAGATTGATTTTCATACAGTTGCTCTTGTAGCAGATAATTTGATAAAACTGAGCATTACGGATTCACTCTAAATGTGTATTGATCAGAGGCAGGCCTTGTTATGCAATATTTTAATGATAAAACAGCTATTGGTACAATAACTTGCTATTGACTGAATATCCATCTCTGACTTTCGGTAACTATGCATCACACTATATTTAAATCAGACAGAAAAAAAAAAAATAGCGTGCATGTTTATGATAATTTCTTTATCCAACGACTGGTGTATATTAGTTCACAGATGGCAGCATACCAACTTATTAAACTTCCCACTAAGCCATTAGACTGAAGTCTCAAAGCCATTCATTTACCTGGGACAGGGGGCTTGGCATAGTCAAATTACAAATACTTATGGCTGATATTGTTTATTATTTAGGTAGCCTGAAGCAAGCACTTCCATTAGAAGTGGTCGCTTTTCACAGGACTTTTTACTTTTTATATTTCACAGAAATATATAAAAATCAGTTGATACTGTATACTAATCACTGGGACAAGTAGATTTATCAATGTTTCTGCCTCACCGTGGGGGACCAATTCATGGTAAAATAAATAAAGATGGAGGAACAGGCTTGCCAACAACAAAACCCCTTTATTCGAGTCTGTGTATTACACACAGCGTTTCAGGCTTCTGCCCTTTTTCAAATAAAGGGTTTTTGCTGCACAGCTGATGGTAAACCTGTTCCTTTTCCTTTATTCATTTTGTAAATCACCCAATGCAGTGTCTCTTTGTTTAAGTTATAGTACAAAAAAAATCTGGCTTAGGTCTAAAATAATGTCCTCCAGAAAATATATTAAGCCCTCTATTGCCTGCCACAATTTTACAATATGGTGTTAAACTTTGGAGTCAATGAGGAAGCGCCAACAGGAACCATGTAATTCTGGGTGGACCCATGTGGCCTGCCAGGTTTGAAAAGAAGGAACTAAATTGTCACACATTAGGACCTTCTACAACATACTGTAACTTCTTAGGTTTTGGACTCTTGGTTGGAACCTCAACCTCCCTCCCCCTAAAACATTAGGTACTGGGTGACAATATGCCACATTTCTTTATATGCAGCTACTTCTACAAATACCAATATCATTCTCTTTGCCAAAATTCAGTATGTAATATCTCACACGGCAGGCTGCACAAAGTAATTGTTTACAGAGAACAAGTGTTTTTTATTGTATATTCAGTGATTTTGGAGTAACTTATAAAACTTATCAAGGGTCATTCTATAAGCTCATGTATTCATCCTCTGTTCCTACAATTACTAATATGTACTCAAATGTGCACTGACATTCTTTACTATATATTTCTCCTGTAATAAAAAAAAAATAGCATTTTCTTGTGCTTGGCAGCCCATCTAATCCCAATAATTCTTACTGCTCTAACTGCAGCAGACTTATCGTCATCGTTTACTTGTGAAACCCTCTGCTATCAACTTTTTTTCTATCTACCCTGAGTATTGTTTGATTAGTTTAAGGAGGGTTTTGGTTCCTATAGCCTCTAGGCATACAGATGCCTTATCCCCTTATGTTTTCTTGGAGTGACAGAAGAGAAGAGGTGTCGTTTCTACACAGCTGTTACAGTAGTGCTGGGCTGCCTGAAGTGAGGGTCTCTTCTCTGTTAAAAAGATGATCATTGACTGGTTTTGTGTCAAAGATTTCTATTTGATTTTAAGAGCCATAAACACAGCCCTCACTAGGGCCACTCATTACAGTGAATTCTACAGTACATCATGTTTTAAATGCACATAGAAAATGAGCAGAATATTTACATTTATGCTCAAGTAATGCTCTTGAGGCCCCATTTATTATTAGGGAAGCCAGAGGCCCTCCAGACTTCAAATAACATATTAACATGAAGGTGCATCGTTGCAGCTCTTGGACCAGTTGTTGCCCATAACTAATGTAGGAAAAGTAGATAATTCAAAGTGAAGCTTGAGTCAGACTTATAGCTCTCCTGGTGATCTACAGCTCTAAATATCAACTAAAGATACTGGTTGTTGTATCCTGGGGCTGGAGGCATGTAGGTGGAATAAAATGGGATTTTTTTTTTTACTTTAGTAAATAGGCACCCTCAAAATGACATATTAGATATGTACACATATTTCAAAGTTTACGCAAATGATTGGTTTAGTGAATTTTTTTCCCATATACTAATGCAAGAAACTTAAAGATAGGAAGATCATCTCCAGTACTGGAAGAATATACTTTACCATAAGGACAGTCAAGCATTGGAATTCCCTACATAGGGAAGTGGTAATAAGTAATGTATTGGTTAGGTTTAAAAAATTAGTTGGAAAAAAAAGGCATTTTTAATATGATTGTTAATTTCATTTAAAGGTAAAGAATCCAGGAAGCAATTCAATTGCCACTGTAACATATAGTGCATGAATAGTGTGGTGCCATTTTAAATATAAGGCAGCACTGGGTCACATGTTCTGATGTAAGACAGGAAGTGTGTATCAGAGAGTGTGGACAAGACAGCCACTATTGTAATAATAAAAGAATTGACAGCCGGCCTGCTAATCTGTTGGGTTTGTCTTTCTATGAATCATTTTAAAAACATTGTTTAAAGCAAGCTGTTATATTAGAAAATGATAGTACTTTAATAGTAGTAAAGATGCTTAATAATTAACACTGGGGGAAATATAGAAAAATATAAAGATTATTTCCACCTATTTACAATTCAATTCGTTTTGCTGTGTTATCACCATTTGTTCTTTTCACCTCATTTTTTGATTTCCCTTAATTTATGTAGTGCTGAATAAAATGTATCAATACTGAAAATAAATTGATATCAATAAATATCAAAGCATTAATACCACTGTACATATAGCACATTTACTAAAGTCGAACAGGACTAGTTAAATGCAGGAGAAAGTCAGCCTTATTTTTTAACGATATTGATGTTTTCTCCTATTTACTAAACTCTTCAAAACCACTTTATCCAAATGAATTCCCCACCCTAAGGCTGGCATAAACCCATTATTCCCTAGGGAGACAGTCCTGGCATTTAGCCTAAAGTTCAAAATATTTTCCCAGACATCAATGTTGATCTGTAATGGAAGGAACTCTCATAGAAAATCATTGCAAAGTTTCCCGTTAACGATTTATTTCAATGGGGAAACATTTGTATCCATCCTTTGTAAATAAGAGAATCGAGAAATACAAAGAGACAAGAAAGTGATATTGATATGGGGTAAAATCAATTGATACGGTTGAATTGGTCTTAGTAAATATGCCCCAACATTTACATTACTTTCAATGTGATATCTATATTTTTGACCAAATGTAAATATGTATGTATAATTTTATTTAGAAAGCGCCACAGATTTACACAGCGCTGTACAATTCAGCAATACAAATATAATACAGACATGGGGAAAGTGCTTTAAACAATACAAGTATAAGATACCCACGGAGAAAATAAGGGGAGGGGGTGATTGACTCCAGGGTGCGCCAGTCGGTGCAGGGAAAGTAGGAAGTGGGATAGGGGTATTTATAGGGAAGAGAGGGAACGCAGTTGAGGGGAAGTAAGGCATCCCACCCTCCCTCCCTAGGTATGGCAAATAGCTAAAGGTGATTGGTGAGAGAAGAAGGAAGGATGGAAAGAAGAGTGGATTGTCGCAGCTGGCAGCGGAAAAAGGATGATGCCTGCCAGATTTTAGCATCTCAGAGGGGTGAGATGAGGGGCGCATAGTGCGCAGGAGGGGGCAGGTGCCCAAGTGGGAGGGGTATAGGCAGAGCCAGCTCTGGCCCTATTGGCGCCATAGGTGCTCCCCCATCCTGGCAGGAGGCGCCCCTAGCATTTGCCTACTCTGCCTAATGGCAGAGCCGGTACTGGGTATAGGTTACCTTCTAAATAATTGCCACGTCACTAAAGGTAAAGGAATAGTGGCATAAGGGGTTGACATGGTTAAGATGCCTTAAACTGTTGGCGCAGGCATCATGTTAATTATGTGGTTTAATAGTTCATTGTTAAAATTGTTAATAAAAGCTGTGGCCTATTGTCACCCATCTCTCTCTGGTGTATTATATAAGGGAGCGTGAGGGGTGCTGTTAAGAGAAAGGGGGTAGCGGAGATGACAGTGCACACTAGAGGAGTCAAATATCACAAGGATACATCACTTTAAGTGCCAGGTTGCAGTTAACACAAGAGTGGAGCTTACAATCTAATTAAAGGTATTTCAATATCGGTATACCAGGAAAAAATGTTTTCAATTTTTTTTTCTTTTATAATTTGGTGTTGTTGTATTTAGAAAAAAATTAGAATCCCAATGAATTAGTGTTTAACCACAGGATGCTGGGAGTTTTAAAGTCTGCTGCAGCTGGATAGATATGTTTTGTTTTTCTTATTTCATTCACATGTGAGTCCATTAATGTTCATAGGGTTAATAGTCCAGTATGATGTAAAGTTCTTTTATGACTCCAAAAAAAAGGCAGTTTCTTGAAATGTGCAAAAGAATATTTCTAGAATGAATTCCTAACTCACATTGACGTGCAACATAGTCATTAGCAGCTGGTCTTCAGACATTATAATGACAAGTCGATTTGTACTATGAGCTGATGTTCGCAAATTTTATGTGTCTGCATAACAATTGTGTGTGCACTTAATTACATTATCATATGCCCTTAAAATTTGCCTTTTGGGGAACTAAGCTACTGAGACACTCTCCAGCTTTCTGCATGTCAATTACATTGACTAGTGTCCTATAAATTCTTTTTCTCTGGGGCCTTGGTCTATTTTCAACTCAAGGATTCAAGAGAAAAGAAAAATCTGAAGGGTATGTACAATATTTCAATTATACCATCTTTGTAAATTGTTTCTTCCTTTAAAAGACTTTTTTGCAGCTTGGGTGTAAAGAAAAGTCCCCAAAAAAATCAAAGTAGGAGTCATAAAATAATAGAAAAAAAAAAAGTAATAAATGCCTAATTGAAAATCAACAGGTTTAGTAATTAATTCTGTCTAATTAGTATTTAGCATTTGTTGGTCTATTGGAGATGGAGGAATGTTGAACAGGTTCTCTCAAGGCACAGATCGAGTCAATTAAAAAATGGTCAGATGATGCTAACATTTTTTAGTGTATGGGTTGATGATTGATTAAAGTAATCAACCCTGGAGAATTGTTAAACAATCCAATGCTGCCGATTTACAAACAATGCAACCGCGATCATACTAAATCATCAATGTTTATCTGTGGTCACCTCTATACAGTCAGAGAAGACTTAAATACAGTATCTGGAACCCCCAAAATATGTCAATAAGTTGCCCTGTAAAACTGGTGTTTGGAATGTTAGAGTCATTAGATACTATTAAAACCTTAGCTTTTATAGGGAGTTCCAGTTTAAGGACTGTGTGCAATTCCGAAGTAATAGAGTTTGTTACTGCATTTAAGCTAAATCCAGTTGACACAGTTGCTAGAATTACCAGCAGCAACCCAATATCCCTGTCCCCTGAAGCATGGGACTCTTTTTGTTCCCCTGAGGAACACCAGAAATCCCTATTAAATCTGATGAGGTGCAATGTCCCATTACTGGTTATTAGTTGTGAGATGCACATCATGTTAGATTGATAAATAGGTTGATTGGTAGGTAGAAAGTCAGGCAAATAACAATGCTGGTTTTAATTTAAAAAAAAAAAAAAAAGACGTTAACAATGTCATAAGACCAAATGTATTTCGAACCTTAGCTAGGGCTATATTGTACATGAAATGTCTAACAGCAATAACGACAGATCAAAGAGGTACATGATCTGTCTACTTTGTACATCAGTAATATATAATTCAGAATATGCTCTTTGGTTGGTTTTAAATACCTAACACGATGAGAAAAACCTTGTGAACAGAGAACAGAGCAGGGCAGTTACTAAATACTCTGTCACCTACCCAGGGGGCACAGGTGGCCACATGTTTAGTAGGGAAGTGTGAACATTTCCAGGCTTCATGCATATTTGATTGCCGTGGTTTGCCTTTTGTTTAGACTATGATCCTTTTTAGTTATTGATTTAGTGTTGGTTATTTTACTCACACACTATTTAGTGAACTACAGGTTAGAGAGGAAGGGACAATCAAGTAAAACTATGGGAAAATGTGTGAATTAACAGCTGCAGTGGAACCTGGATAGGGCAAGCTTAGTGTAGGTAGTAAGATTAACTTGACTAGAATGAGTGACTTACACAGACATGAGAGTGTTGGGAATTATTTAATTCTAACAATGTAAAAATAACTTGATAAGTCTTTAGGGGTAGTTTTCACTTCTGAGTTCTGATGTTAAGTTATTTTGTTGCAGTAGGGCAGTCCTTGTCAGGTTTCTATGGGAATTATAATAACCTCGGATGGGTGAATGTTGTTTATTAGATGTCGAGGAAGTGACTTAGATATGGCTTTGGGAACAATTTGGTTCTCAGAATAAACTGGAGAAAAAGAATTTCCATACCCACTGTGTATTTGTGTGGCTATCACCCTGGCATTGTAGAGGGCCATAACAGATTAAGTTCATAACGGTCTGGTCTGTAGGTACAGGATTCTATCCTGAGACCCCGCCCAAGTTGCTTTCTGCACAGTGATTGGCTAGTCCTCATCACACATTTCAACCCCCTACAACATTCTTTTTCTTTTACCAACCTACAAGTTTCTCTCTGTAGCCTTCTGGTGCCTGAATGAATACACATTTTACATTGTGCTTATTTCTCACAATACTTATTAAACATATGATAATGTTGCCCCAGTTCTATGTGACTAAGTTGCCCAGAACTGCACAAAGAGGAAATAGCATCAATTACAACTCAGCATACACACACACAAACATACTTTAAATAAATCCATAACTCAACTCCTATTTCAAAGGCAATTTGATAATGTATGACCCAGCAAATTTTCTTTTTTAATTAATCAACACCCTAAACTGGATTTTAGGTATTAGGTATTACTGATTATATATTTATAATCCTATCTAGAAGTGCCAGCTTGCAAAATAAAATTGCATTTGTTAAGTAATGACCTTGCTTGCTCTTCACTACAGAAGAAGGATACACAGGTTCCATAATTTCCCATTGTGAATTCTGTTGTAGTGTTTAAGCAGCCTTAAAGGGGCACTAAACTGTGAAAAATAGGCCCTCTGTCATAATGTACATTCAAGTGAACACAGCACTGCCCTAATGTAATGAATTGGGAGAGATACACTACAGACAGCATCTCTTTATTTTAACTAGGAACTTATGTAACTGGGTTTTGCATCTCCATTCTTCTCTAGACCTGGGTTTAGGTTATTAAAGGATAGAAGCAGATAAGTTGAGACCATGTAATTGATCATCAGCATGCCTGAATGTTGCTAATATGTATGTAACTCTGTGACTGTATCTGTGCTATTTAACCACCAGTTATGTTGATGTTTGTTTGAGAGAGATTCTTGCCACCCACATTCCCATAAGCAGGGGGTTATAGCTTTTTTTTTTTTTAGTTCAGTGTGGACATATTACTTATACTTCAGGGTCATGTTAAGGTGTTCTACAACAAGGATTTACCGGTAGATAAAACCAGGATGGGGTGTCACACTGATCCATTTAGGGGATTATTTATGAAAGTCCAAACAGTTGCGTAAAGGTCTGAATTCACATACGTTCAGTGTTTGATTGGCCCGCTGGGATAAATTTCCCAACTGGCAGACAAACCCAGTGGAGCTCCTTTTTCCTCAACCGCACCACAAGTCAGTGTTCCTGTAAGGGGGTACGGTAAATGTGTGGCCCTTACTAGGTTAATGCCAGGAGCGTAGTGCGAGAATAGGTAACTGGATAATCAGTGTAAGATACTGGGTGATGCAGGAATGTTCTAGATGGGGGGAGGAGTAACACCCCAAAGTGTATATAGTATCCCCAAAACAGGAAGTGAGGGGAGTTGGGAGATTGAGAGAGCTAAGGAACAGTGCAGTGCAGTGGAGAGTAACCGCCTCAATGGGAAGCTATGGGAGCTGCGGGAGGCAGATGTAGCTGGCCTGTGCAGAACTGAGGTTACCCTAGAGCTGGGTAATTGGAAGGATGTTATATTGGATATATTCTAAAGTGTGGAATTGATTGTCGTTGTGACTAATAAAGAGGATCTGTTATTTGCATGAATACATTGGAATGGACAATGCCTTTATTGCCTAAGGTTCCAGAAGGACTGGTATGGAAGAACAGATCTAAGTAAGTGACTTTTCAAGGAAAAAGAGAGCACTTATCCATTTATTAAAACTTTTCACTAATCGGGCAAAGGGAAAGGGGAAAAAAGGGTTAAGAGGCCACAGCCCTAGCAATGAAGGTTTATTGCTCCCCTTGTACGCCCTCCCGGTTACATTCCCATCAACCCTCTATCTGATGTTGCATTCATTTGCCACTTCCTCATATTCGGGTATTTAGCAAACTCAGCAATTCAAACACATACAATAGTCACTGACTTATGGAGCATTTTGTTACACTTCACATGGGCATGCACAAGTAACTCAACTTTTCATCAAGCGTTGGAGTCTGTCGAAGTAGCAAATTCAGAAATGCATGCTGTGTCAAATTTACCAGTCTTACTTTCCCAGATCAAAGTGGCAATATAGGGGGTTGATACAAGGGCTCCTACTGTCCAATTGACTGACCTACACTGCACAAGGAACTGCATCTGATGCTGTTCGCTTATTCGTAATGGGAATCCACCACTGACTAAGGAGTAGAGAATTGTCAACTGTTGGAGTATAACAACCCAAAGTGAAGCAAATTCACTCCAGTAGTTTTGATGAATAAGCCCCGATTCGTGTTCAGGGTTGGTTTTAGGTAGCAAAGTGGGAAGATGTGATCAAGCAGAGGAGCATTAGTGCATACTTACCTACCGGATCTCCTCCTGTGCTGTGGACTGTAATCTGAATTAATGGTTGGTTCTTAACCGAGATCACGATCATCAGTGCAGCAGGAGGAGAGCCAGTAGGTAAATATGCAGTAGCACTTCTGGATCACTGTTGGGAGCCTACTTTAAGTCAGGGTGCACTTGGCAGTGGGGGGTGGGATAATGCCGGGGCCCTGATTTTAGTTTTGCCAAGGGCCACAGCTTGCCTAAAAATGGCCCTGTTAATGTTAAATTGATGTAACAAAATCTTGTACCTTATGAATGCTTGCTGATTGCACTGGTGGAAACATAGTGTATTTACTTATTAGCTTTCTGTGATGTACTTTTATGTCGTTGACACCTCATGACAACTAATACAGCATCACATGTGGTTCGTATGTCATGAAATGTCAACAACATAAAATATAAGGATTTAATATGTATTGTAATGTCTATTTATTATATGCACAGTGTTCCCAACAGTCTAAAAAAAAAACAGAAAAAAGAAAGTAATTAGTTTGTTAATACAGGTGCACTATTCCTAATTGTCCTTCTTAGCATTATAAATACATACATCCATTCCAATTGGTGTAATCTTTGAACACCTGCTTCAGCTGACTTTTACGATCACTTAAATCTTGGTAAATCAATGCTTAAACACCTAATCTTACACAAAGGGATTAGAAAGCCTTCCTCTTTCCGACGGAGATTCACTGACATTCATGGAACAATGATACTCTTTAGTTAGTGTGCCTAAAATATTATTATGCAGTGTTCTTTATATACTGGGAATGCAATTAGAATAATAAGAAAGAGCCAGCAAAGTAAAAAGTATTTTAAATAACTCTTTGAAGGAGGTATACCACTACACACACACACACACACACACACACACACACACACACACACACACACACTGTATATATGTTGGGATAGAGTGGTCATGTTAGTCCACAGATGCAAAAAAAATGAGTATTGCAAAACTTGCTGATACCTTTTTTATTGGACTAACAGTTGTTTTAAATAGATGAGCTTTCAAGAGGTCCATCTTCCCTTTATCAAGTCACAAGCAATACTTGTTAAAGAGAGGATGGATCTCTCAAATGCTTGTGTATTTAAAATGACTGTTAGTCCAATAAAAAAGGTATCACCCAGTATTGCAATATACTGTATACTGTATATATATATATAAAACTCTAGATAGGTGCCAAAGCATTGCTTATTGCAAACAGCAATGATTTATTTCTTTAGCTTTTATGAAATTGTTGTTTGGTATCATGATGAATGCATTGCTTGACTGTAGGAATGATCATGGACAATTGCCAGGGAGATCATGGTGCTAAACCTCATTATCATCATTGTTAAATGTACACATATACAATATATATATATATATATATATATATATGTGTGTGTAATAAAGTACACAGACCAGTATAATGAGGACAGCTGGTGATTACAGTTTATATAAAAGAATAAAACAAAATCAAAGGTTTTTTTTTGTAAGCTTTTTGCTATAATTCTATTTGAAGTGGGTTACAAACAAGGATAGTGCAATGTCGGGGGGCTTATTCATGAAAGTCTGAACAGTCCTTGTAAATGTCCGAATTCACATTCATTTGCCACTTTCCGATCCTCACATATTCAACTCTGCCATTTGGCGAAAACACAACCGATTTGGAGACTTATGATAGTAGCGGACTTATGGAGCTCTTCTCATCACTCGGTAGGGGTAATCCAGCTAATCATCAAGCATCACAGTCTGTCGCAGCAGCAAATTCAACAAGGTGTACGGTATTACATTCACCTTTTTTACTTTATCAAATTTAAGTGCCAAATTAGGATGGCAGATCTCCTACTGTCTATGCCAGACTACACAAGAGATGGCTACTGACTCTGTCGCTTCTTCACTATAGCAATCCTCTGTTTAGTTAAAGTTTAAGTAAACCCTTTTTATAAAGATTTCCCCATTAAAGTATTGTAAAGTGGAAAAATGATTAATGAAATCCTCACTCACCTTTTCACTCTGCAGCACTTGTTATCCCTCTGTAAAATATTCCTCCTTCCTGTAGAGTATGAGGCCACGCCCCCACCCCTCTCACATTCTCTGTCTTAGAAACCGACACTGTCTGGTTGGAATTCAATGCTGCAGGGCCTTTGCAGTGAAAGGAAAGTATCAGATTACTAAACATGCACTAGCAGAATGAGTCATTGTGTGACCTCATTAGGGGGAGGTGATTTCCGGGCACTATACAGGAAATGCAAGTACATACAAATGCTAAGGAGAAAGGCTGCTGGATTAAGAGGTGATAACTAAAAAACACAAAATCGTTTTTACATTTCAATGCTTAAGTTTATGTTTCTACATTATAAATATAATATATATGTATAGTTTGGTCAATAACTTTACTTACACTTACAGAGAATTTGTGAATATCGAAGTGTAGCCTACCCAAAGTTATTGGAATTCATTTTGACAGTTGAATTCTCAGTTTGATAAATAAGCCTCTAAATGTATTTATTGCATATCACTTTAGGACAGGGGTCGGCAAACTTCTTTGAGGAGGGAGCCACTTCGCTCCCTCCTCCAGCCGTGACAATTATTTTGTGAGCCACTGAAGGAGGGAGGACCATATGACCTGCCGATGGCCAATCAGAAGAACCATGTCATGGGTGGGGCTTCGTAGGTGTGCTCCAAGTCACAGCAAGGCGGTTAAAGAGCCGCAAGTGGCTCACGAGCTACACTTTGCCGACCATCGCTTCAGGATGTTACAATACATATTATTCATATTATCTTACACTGAGGTCACCAGATCAGCTAAAAAATGTGGGGACAGTAAATGAATTGACTTAAGCTCAACTGATTATATTGAATTTAAGGTTATACATACAGACAGCAGAAGCTACCGGGCCTGAGCGAGATGAAGGATCCAGAGCTGCCCCAACAGCTGGAAATTCCTGCAATGTTATGTGGTTGTGTGGGCCTGGTACACATTCATCTCTTTTTTTTTTCTCTGGAAATGATTCAATTTAAATGCAATTCCTGCAGCCCTGCTAACTGCAAAAGTCAAACAAGACTCTGCATTTTCAACTGAACTACTAACCCTAGATTATAAACTATATTTCCCAGACTCTGGTAGCAGTATAGGTGGTAATGAAAAGCTCAGTTGTTTTATACTTTTTTAGGCTGCCAACTTTGCCACAAGCCAAGTTTGTGATTGTCTTATCTGTCCTGGTAAATAAATAAATAATAAATAAAATAAAATGCTATTGTGGTAAAGTATAAGCATCTCGGACTAATGACAGCTCATCTACAAGGTAGTAGGCC
Organism: Pipa parva; assembly: GCA_019650415.1. Taxonomy (NCBI): domain Eukaryota; kingdom Metazoa; phylum Chordata; class Amphibia; order Anura; family Pipidae; genus Pipa; species Pipa parva. The sequence goes on from WMED01002702.1 coordinate 15,101, forward strand.
ACACGGGGCTACTCAATGCTGAGAGATATGATGCATACATATCACCTCACTTCTGTTGCATCACTCCATACACAGTATAAGAAGGGACATCAGCACCAGAACTGTGCATCAGGAGCTTAATGAAATGGGTTTAGCAGCTGCAAACAAGCCTAAGATCACTCAATGACAAGTGTCATCTGAAGTGAGCTAATTCATGCCACCGCTGGCCTTGGAAGATTAAAATTTGGTGGAGGAGGGACAATGAACAGGAGCTGTTTCTCAGGATTGTGAGGTTAGACCACTTATTTCTAATAAAGTGAAATATTAATGTTTCTTGATAAACAGGCGTTTTAGACACTTCCAGCTTTGTCACAACAGTTTAGGGACGACTCTTTCCTGTTCCAGCATGACCTGCCCTTATGTTTTGAGACTAACTCCATAAAGACCAGGATCTGTGTAGCCCACGGGAGTTCCTCCACATCACACTCATTAACCCATGAATGAAACAATGACTAAAATCCAGAAGATCTCACTTTTTCAAGGTAAAATATGTCATTCAAAAACCCTCCCATTCCATATAAGCCATGATTCTTTTCATTGCAAGCTCCACCGGGCAGGGACTGGAGTGAATGATGAATCTCTGTAAAGCAATGCGTAATATAGTAGCGCTATATAAAAAATGAATAAATACAAAAAGTAAGCTTCACCCACTCTAGCCTGCAGAAATTTAGAACTGTCCCCAAACACTGATTTACCTTCTATTTATTCCTTAGGCCAGTATGCTGTGCTGCAGCCCAAAAAACTCACCACAGATCCTTATTTTGCATAACCATCCAGTCGTATCCGTAAATCATTGTTAATTATTCTAATCCTTAGACCCTACGGCAGCATGATATAGTAGCAATGACTCGTATGTTGGTATAGTTTTGCAAACAGTTTTACAAAAGTAGCTTGCTTGGTGCCTGTCCACAAATCTAGGCCTGACTGCCCCTGGAACTGCTTACAGGCATGTTTGTCATTGTATAAATATCTTCTACCACAGCTCAACATTTAGGAAACAAAATCCATTCATTTTTTTTAGTTGGAACTTTTTGTAATGCTAAACTGTTATATCAGTTATATAGATATACTGTATATATAGAATAATACACAGTGGCATATAACAGGAAAATGTAAAATAGATTACACTGAAAAGGACTGAACTTTTTGAGTGAAGAACAAGGGTATAGTATTATTAAGAGCACTTCTAGGGTTAACGAGAATTGTGAGCTTATAGGAGTCCTTTCAATGATAGTTATGTGATAGGCATAAAGGGATTATGTGTAATCAGAATCACAACCCCTATGGGGACATCTTTAACATGCGGATTAAACATCTCCAAGACAGGCGTTTGACGTTTCTTATGCTAAAGTATTCCTTAAAAGCTTTGATGTTTTTGTACAGGGACAATGTAGCATGCTGAGGTGCCTCCTTTCTTGGGGTTCCGCTTTATCAAGGTTTTGTCGCTTGTTTGGGGGCCAGAACTTTAGCACTGAATAAGGCCGGCAGAAATGAGCTGCAGTTTATAAGCTTATCTGACATCTGCTCATCAGAAATACAGATTTCACTGTCTGATGAAACTCTCTCTACTCTCTTTCCTTGGCTCAGCCTCACTTTGGAAAGCTAGGGTAGTGATTGCTCTGTTATTCACTGTATGCCAGTCACAAGGGATAATATAGGCTGTGCTGAAGCAAGTCACACATGGCGTATAGGACCAACTCCTGTCATAAATTACCAACCAATGAAGAGAATTATCACTGATACTCCTCCAAATAAAGAAATAGTTGGTATATACAAAGCTACAGAGCCTGTATTTCTTCTGCATTCCTGTTATGTGACTGCCAAACTGAGGCGTGCTTGCTGAGCAGACAGCTTACCGCAGTACTTCCCTGTACCCACCTATTGGTGGCCCAAGTGGGAGATGTCACACTGCTAGACAGCAGAGATACATTATTCATATATCAGGGATGGTAACATGCAAACCTTTACCCAGGGTTTCCAAAACACCAAAATCATTTTAAGAATATTGATAATGTTTTCTACTGACACTTTATAAAATCTAAGCATCCATACCAGCCAATACAGAAATATATAAGATTATCGGTGAAATTTAATCAAATGGAAACTACCAATATTCATGATATCAAGTAATTTTTTACCGATATTGAGTAATTTGTGCCAATATTGCGATATTGAAAATTCAATCAAAACTTTTAAATCTGTTTTTTTTCTATGGAATATCTATAATATCGATAATTTTGATGGAAAAATTCAATTCCGATTTTTCAATAATTTTTGAGTTTTTTTTAATAAAATTATTCAGTCAAAAATGGCCTTTTCGACTTTTAAAAGATTTCGCCCTATGTAAGAAAAGAGTATTAGCAGTCTTATCAAGCAGTCTTAGTAACAAATAAAGAATCTGCAGTTTAGCGGACAAATTCAGTCTAATTATAGGGGACTAAAATTCATAATGCTTACAGTGCTTTAAAGTAACTAGTGATGCCTTACACTGCCGTTATTTTGCACATTGCCAAATAGTTAATCAGTTGCACTTGCACTGGTCGGTACCCAGAAGTCAACGTGTAACTGTCTGCACCCCCTTAGTTTGCTAAGCTAGCTGGGATTCCTACAAGAGTACCCCCCATTGACAGACTGCACAGTGGCAAAAATATAATCTTATAGAACTAATAAGGATAAGGAAGCTGGGCTGGCATGTTGAGATCACACAGGCACAAAATAATATGAACAATAGCACACAGGGCAGGGATAGTAAACCACATAGGTTTTAAACAGTGGGAGGTATTAATGAAGATCAGAGATCTTGGGATTAGGAGGACAAGCAAATAGGCAGTGCAGTTTGGCACAGCAAAAAAAGGAAAAAAGGCCCAGTAACACCACTAAAAGAAAATTGTCCTGTGGATTGAAGTGACAGGTATTACTAAGCAGTAATTGTATAAATGTAATCTTAAAGTTGAATTTCAGATTTGTATTGCTTTCCGTGGTAGTTCACGAATATGCATTACCCAAAATTCCATAGGAAGCAATAGGACAGAGTAGGGTTTTATTATATAAAAGATGAAAAATATCGGCCATGTTTGCCACATTCCGTGAGTAAACATCAAAAGACATATACAGGTCAGTTTGTCAGTGTTGGCCGGAAAAAATATTGTCACTTGAGTTTGTTTCAATAAATCCTGCTGGAATTGTTTTTGGTTTAAGTCTTTATTTGGTCAACAGACATATAAGAAAAGCCTTTCTTTTATAACCGAACCACATTGCTCTACTAAGAAACCAGGAATCAATCTGACTGATCTCTGATTGGTCTCCAGCTCTTGGTTAAGCTGGGGTCTCCATAGTAAAAACTATTCTCCTGCAGACTCACCGGTCTCTTTTATAAGTGACTGTATAAGGTCCAGAACTATTTAACCTATGCACAATGCCAGCTTGCATTTTATAGAGAAAATGGAATCGCTTGAATCTATACCTCTCTGCTTGAGGGGTCAAAGAAACACACATACTGAAATTCTTTTTTGTGTAGTAAAATGGTTAGTAAAAGTTTAAAAAATGTAGGATTTATACATTATGTGCTCATTGAAGATTCAGCCTGAACACACCCCCAAAAGATTATCCCATCATTAAATATTTGTAGGATAACAGGAGAAGCCTAATTTAGTTTTTGTTTCTTTCTCTCTGTGGTTTAATCACAGATGAAAGAGACTAATAGCACTACTGAGCTTTCGGGTGATCAAAGACCGATCAATCCTCTTTGTGGAGTAATTAACTATTTGCTAAACTTGCAGAATTGATTTCCATTTAGGCCTAAGAGAGAGGGTTTTAAATGAAGACCGATTTACCAGGCGTGAGGAGGGAATTTGCGCACTGATGCCAAGAGATATTCTACATGACGAATTAAGAGTCTTCTGTATCCATGGGGAGAAATGAGACTGGATTCTGTCCCTGTCTCAGTAGCCTCAGAGAAATCAGATATAAAAGGCAAAGCTGTGTATAAAAATCATCTGAAGCAGGTGCCTAGGGATTCACAAAAATGAATCAGAGAATTTGAGCAGGTCAGGATGTAGTCATGTCTGAGTGTAATAAGGTGACAATCCAGCATCTCTGGAATTTGTCACCATCTGCCTGCAGTTTACTTAGACTATTAATCTGAAGGGTTAATCTATTCAAGACCAATTTTGACTTTGTGATAAAGGAACTTGCGGCTTTTTTAAACAATCTCAAATTTAGCAATTGTGTCTTTTGTGCACAATCATAATGTGAAATCAAAGCGAAGTATCTAGGCAGGTGTTCACTTTATGGTTACATGATATGTCTTAATCCATTTGAAATTGTGTAACAAATGAAGAAAATATGATTTTTGGATAACGTTTTCAATTTTTCATGACGAAATGATTAGTAAGTGTTTCTAATAAAATATCAGAATAAAATACTAGAAAGAATTTGAGTTAACTTTCAGGAGCGGTATATAATTCAGCATTCTTGGTGCAATTATGATTAAGATGATATTAAATGTGCAATAAGACCTCCATTAAATTCCGCTTGGCATAATTTCACTGCACCTATCCCTTTTAAATTTTTGAAGTTTATTCTGCTTGACATGACTGAGGAACTAAAATAAAGAATGGACCTTCTTAACTGACAAATGTTACTGTTCCCTAAGACATCAAAGATAAAGGAATCATACTAAATGTCTATAGAGACAGAAGACAAATACTCTCATTAAGGGTGCTCACATTTTCCAATTCATTACCAACAGATTCCCGAATGATGACCAAATTAGTGGATAAGCCCACTAAAGTCTGAGACAATACATTCAGTGGGTGTTTCCAACCTACAGCCACATCAGATTATAATAAATGAACTACTTAGGGGAGTTCTGCATTTGCATCTACATTTGCATAACTAATATTACGATACATTTCTATTAATACTTCTTTTCTTAATTGAATTCATACAAATTGCTTTCAGAACTGTTTTTCACCCATGGGAAATGCCATACATCTGCTGGATATTTTTGAAAGATTGCAGTTTCCTGCGAGTCCTCAACACTGCTTAACTTCAATCATTTGGACCAGTGTTGCATTTTATACAATCAAACCACCCAAAAATGGATTTTAAGAAATGTTACTTGTACGTGGAAATTTATTAAGATCATACCAACCTTTTCAATTCGGTCCACCATTTATGGTTGCTTTAGATGCTATTTTTCTATTTGCTGTGGTTTTCAATTCTGTTGATTTATATACATCTGATAAAAATTGCCAAAAGTGAAAAAGATCGATATTGATCTGTAAAAATCTGGACACTTTTCATTATAGAAAAATGACCAGACCTACATGTGATCAAGTATTGTTCATAACTAAGCCAATAGTTTTAACATCAGTGCGTACAATATACAAGGCTGAAAATTACTCTTTGTGCGGGTAATATTTTATTTTTCTAGTGTGTACAAAGCTGGTTTCCCACAGGGACCTATTCTTCTCTGTGTCTTCTTTTCCAATGTCTGTCTTCACTAGATAAATTGCTTCACTGTAATACCAGTATATTTTAGTACCAATAAATATGCTTTCCATTGTAACATTAACTATATATCTCAAATTACAATAACACAAGTTTTTAGAAGGAAATAAACAAAATGGCTGGAATAGGTACATTTCTCTAGTGCCCCCCAACAAATCTGAAATGACCATTCCTGAAACTGAAATAGATCTGACCTGTTATTACAGCCAGTGATATATTTTATCAGAGTGTAGCTTCAATTTTCCATGTGAATTTACTAAAATACACACTTTCCCAAGTACACTGATTAAACAGCATTAAAGGGAAACTATAGTCAGATTACATATTTACAGATGCAGTATTATATCTTAGTGAGAAGTGTTTCTCTCCAGTAGTTGTTTCATGTGATGCAGAATGATTGAGTAGGCAGCACTGATAAACTCCTGTACCAGGAAATGTGTGTGTGATGTGTACTGTCCAGTTTTCCATGAAAAGGTACCCCACCCGGACATTTTTACCCTGCTTATTACTTAGCCCATGTGCACAAGTCAGCTTTCCCTCTGTAATCTCCTGTATTCCAACTTAATTTATGCGGCCAAAAGGTCAGCCCCCTGCATAACCAATAGCAGTCAGGCAGCTTTTTCTTCTCATGTTGCCTGACTTGCAGAACAGAAAGAGGAGGGGGAGTGGTGGGAGGAAAGTGTCAACTCTCAGGAAAACTAATTAAGGGAAACAAACAGCAAGGATTATTTCTTCCCTAAATGTTTTTTTAACTATTTGTGTTAAAAGAAATGTCAAAACAATTGCTTCTAATTAGGCAAATGATTAATGGCAACATTGGCCTTACTTACTTAGTCAGAGGTATGACTTGATTTAAGTACAATGAACACCAAAGGTCTATAGGTGATTCTTCCAGGGGGAGGGTAATTATACTCACCAATCACCTTCTTCGCTCCATCATTGCCTTCTGCTTCAACATAGAACCAAACTTTTATTTTGCTAAAAAGAAATAAGTTCAGCTCTGTCGTGAAACAGGAGGCAGCCCTGGTGCAAAGAATGTGATTGGTAAGGATTTACCCCTTAAGAATCACCTCTAGAGAAAGCAAAGCTTTAGTTCTCCTTTAAATAAACATGGTGTAAATCCTAAGGCAGAATCAGACAAGGTGTATTTTAAGAGTTGAGGTGAGATTTTTTTTTTTTACCTGAAAACAGGCAAATTATGGAAAGCCAGACCTCATTTTTAAACACAGAAACGCTGTTGAGACACATAGCCCAAGGCATTGCCAGTTTGCTTTATTTTATTCTTCTGCTGATGAAAGGCTCAATAAAAAAATTATTTCTTATATATAAGAAGATATCAGGGCTTTAAAAACTCGAGCTGAGCCTATATTTATGATGTTAATACTATGGTTTAGTTGTGGATGTATTAGGTCGAAGACATGAAGGTTATATTTATATTCTGCTACCCACAATTCCTGTCTTCAAGCTACAATTCCATCATGTCTGACTTTGCGTATGTAGTACAAGCCTTCTAAATACAGAAGATATTCACAGTGTCTCTATGTGACAGTGAAAAACCAGTGTTGAAATGTTTGTTTTTTAACCTGTCTTGACTGTGTACATTTCCTTTTCAAAGGATTGTTTAATTGCTTCTGCGTTGTTAAGGATTCTCCCATGAATCTACCTTTAATCAGTATGCTGGGTAATTTTAGCACAGTTAAGATACAAGCAATGACAACATTTACTAACCCAAAAGGAAATGTAAATCTCTAGGGGATTTTATGGGGGTTCCCTACTTTCCCACTTCATTCTTAAAGCTCCATAGGCATTTTAAGTATAAATAAACATTACTGTAGTTGATGGATGAAAATCAATGCCTTAAAAGAAATATTATCACTGAAATCAACATTTTTTTGGTTGTTCCCTGAAACAACATATACTGTTTTGTGAAATAAATTAGTCATGAAAAATAAACGATTTGCTTTAATTCTGAAAAAGAAATTTCTGCTTGCATAGGGGGTGATTTGCCTGCTGCTTATTTACCAGTTGTTTCAACCTTTATAGATTATATAGAGATGCACAGAATGACAAGAGTAACAACAAAACAATTGTTGTTGCATTGATCGATACCACTAGCAATCACAGCAATGAATGACAGAGCAACACAAGAGCAACTCTCCACCATTGCTTAGGGCATTGACAAAGATCTTCAAACACACTCAATCTATTTGTTAACTGGTTAAAGCAGCAAACACTTTGTGCATGGCCACTATTAGGGCAAGGCAAAACATATAAAACCACCTGTGGACAATGTGAGAGAGCGCCCCCATTGACTTACCTAAAGTATTGCCAGCAATTATTTTGCTTCTGAACATAAGAAAATAGGTCCATGGGTATTTTGCGCCATATCAGAGTCTTGCCCTTAAACACAAGCCTGGAGAGCAATTACAGCACAGTGCATAAGATAAGAAGCAAAATTTGTCATTCTAAATAGCAAAAAAAGGGGGAATTATTGTTTATGTGTCAGAAATGAGATAGCATTTTTCTAAAATAAAAGACTTGAATTCGGGAAAAATTTATTAAACTGGGAAAGACCGCTCTCGGTCTATCTGAGTTTACCGAAAGAGATCTCGCATTGTTCTCATGAGATTTTGTTTAGATTTTTTGAGATTGAGTCTTTCATTCTTGATTTTTCGATCCATATTACTAATGTAAAGTACCTTTACATTGAAAAAATTCAAAAAGACGAGATTGAAAAATTTGAGGTGGGAATTCAGCAAGCTCCGAAGTGAGGCGCGTAGTGTTCGCCTCACTTCAGAGAAACTGAAATGCGCATGCTGATGTCCTGCACGCGGACATCAGCATGTGCATTAAAGGGATTCCCCTCCCGGCGAGAGCACTCGAGTCTCCTCGCTGGGAGGGGAATCCCTTTAATGCGCATGCTGATGTCCGTATGCAGGACATCAGCATGTGCATTTCAGTTTCTCCGAAGTGAGGCGAACACTACGCGCCTCACTTCGGA
>WMED01002703.1:0-13679 GCA_019650415.1 Pipa parva
ACGCACCAATTCGGACTTTAGTGAATAACCCCCTGAGAGTGGGATTATGCAGGTGTGTCACTCATATCAAGCACGGGGGGGGTTTGGTGCGCGATTTCATTACTCCGACTAGGGTGCAAAAAAACCTTGGCCAAGCCCTGAGGTGTATTGTCACAAATTCACTCATCTACACAGGGGCTTAGGACCACCCCCTCCCTTATCTGACCCAGTGCTGCTCCTCACTGTGTAAGTGTGAGACCTGCGCTTTGGCAATAATACAGGCGATCAAAATTATTTCTATTGATAATACAGTTATGCAATAAAAAAAAATTTCTCTTAGAAAGGATTCCATTTTATACCAGTTAAGCCAGTCCCTTTGACCCTGCCCCTGCTGGGCCCTTTGCTCACATCAGATTGGTCATAGCATTGTGTCTGTACAATCAGCTGAACATTGGGGATAAAATGGGAAATGGAGGTGTTACAGTAATTTCTTGTTAAAGGGATTGATTTTAAATGTACGTAATAGTTACAAGCTATTTAAGTTACAAGCATGGATAATTCATCATAAAATTGTAATTATAATAATTCAAAGGCTTTAAAGAAAGTTGATTAGAATACAGGTAAATACCATTATATGAAAAACATGTCAAAACTGAAAAATTACTGCAGTAATTAATATATACAGGGGGGAAAAAAACACTCAAAAAGGAAGAAAATGAAGTGAATTAATGGATCAATCCCATTGGAAATAGTTATTTTCCCACCTAATAGTTGAAAAATTAATTATTTTGTAATATTAATTACTTAGTTATTTCCAGTCATTTCATTGTGGAATCTGAAGTGACTGACCTGATCCTCAGGCTTGAGAATTATGAATAACCAATCACATAGGAGCAGGTAGGTGTTACCTCTTTTGAGGTCAACACACCTGCAGGATCCTGATTGGTTACATAGAATTCTTATTGATTTCAGCCAGTACCCTGGCTTAAGATTCCAAACTGAGCTACTGAAGAGGAAGTAGGTGGAAGAGAAAAAAGGAGATTTTGTACAAACTGACTATGAATTTTTAAGGATTAAAATGAAAAAAATAATATATATACTGTAATAGACATTCATTTTAAAGTGACAAATGGACAGGCAATTAAATATTGGAGACTAAACTGTTCCTATAAATAATGAAAATTGGAAATAATCTTTGATGCTCTCTGCTCCACATTAAGTAAAAATGAAAACTTTACAGAGTTGGAAACGGCAGTGTCAAGTGCATCAACGGGTCAGACGTTCTGTATCTCGCATTCCTGCTGTCATATGGGCGCATGGGGGTAGTACTAGCAGTCAATTGGCGCTTTACAATATCTAGACCCTGCAAGTTCCTACAAGCTGGGTTACTTAAATGGGATTATTCTTTTAAACCTGGGTTGACTGTTTGTTTTTCTTATTTAAAGAACTTGACTTCCTTTAGCATGATGCACACACAATGGCTCTGACAAGGAATTTCAGGAATATGTGGAACTCATTGAGCCTTGCAAGGTTGACTGCAAAAGCTACAAAAGAATTGATGCCTCCCATTGTTTCCTTGGACAGCAAAATAAAAGATTTCTCTTTGTCGGGGATTTCTGACCTGTTGCCATCAAAATGCGGATGAACTACAACTCCCAGAATCCTTTATCTGCTATTGGAGCATGTTTGAAGTTGGTTCTTGGAAAAACAAGAGCAACTTGCAGATTTGTAGTACAAAGAATTAGTAAGAAGAGGTGGGTTAGTATGGCAGCTGTGAGCCCAGCAGTGAATATACACTGTGATCTGCAACCTCTATCTAATCATATCTCGCAACCTGCCAGGGGAGATCAGTGCCGCCCCATGGCAGTGATGTCACAGGTGTATCACCCACTCTCCCAAGTGGCTTTGCAGAGACTGTCCTGTGGAATCTGGGACACTTTGGAAGTATAATCTAATTACTCCAGGCTAACACCAGGCTGCTGTTATTCTATCTAAAGTGCCAACTTCTCCTGCAGGCCCATAGAGTTCCAGTAGAGATTCTAATGAGAATGATGGAGAATGAACTGAAAACAATCATCAAAACATTAGAACATTTTTACAAACGTAGCTTCTAGCTTACTATTTTATTTAAAGGCAGAGGTGAGTGAAGTCACGCTGTTGACCAGTAGCAGGGGTTACTAAATGCCTCTGTGCCTCCCTCTGTGGAGGCAACACATCGCTGCATTCCTTGTTGCTCCAATGCAGAGACAAGTAGAGTATAGGTGATACCTTTTATTAGCTAACTGAATAGATAGTAAGTGCAAGCTTTCGAGACTGAAGAACAGGCCTAAGTAGTCTGGAAAGCTTCCATTTACCATCTATTCAGTTAGCCAATAAAAGGTATCACCTATACTCTACTTGTCTCTGCTTATATGTATGGCTAATGGACTACACTCTGTTGTTGTTCCAATCACACATTGAAAGTTATGGCCATAGTGCTGTGTTATTAGTCACATGTTCACTGGGGTATAAATGTGTGGTTACACTGTTTGGTCTTGATACTCCTGAGGAAGGGAGGTGTTGATACCCCACCAAATAATGGAGCTTTATTCTGCCTTAATAAATGTGCTTAACCCATTAGCACAGGAAACTGATTTGCATGGTGGTTCTTTTTGAATGATAATTCGCTGCATTTATACTGTGAGAGCTGTGTGCTACAATTTGCACTAATTAAATGGATAAACAAACCTTAACAATTATCGCTATACTGAACAGAATATATACAGTATATATATATATATATATATATATATATATATATATATTTGTCTGACTCTAGGACTGCTAACTGACAATGAATTTAGGCAAAAATACGTAACAATGATTGAGCTGAACCATCTTCACTCTAGAAATCACCCAAACAGATTCTCTTCTGCAATGCAAATCTAATGATTTATCTAAAAGAATCACGTCTTTGTCCATGAGGCTCCTCGCTAAACAAAGCGTTTAGATGGTTAAAATTCCAAATCTCAATACCTTTCCAGGGACTAGAACAAATATACTGAGCCCCTTATTTAGCTTTACTGGGGGAGAAAGGGCTTAATGGAGCAGCGCAGTTTATTCTGTTTGAACGGACTGGGTGACTCAATGCATTGTGTGCATTATACAAGCCAAGACAATAAGCCTAAAGGACTATGGGCATTTGCTAGCAGTGCAAGTAGAGCTTAGTGTTATGCGTTTGTTAAAGAGCTGGTTATAAAGACGAGCAGTTGGATTCTTATGCACCTTTATGTGGACATATTTATTTTGGAAAAGACTTATATTTCCATCCTTTTGTATTTCTACTTTAATGAACCTTTGCACAATCTGAGCTGCAATTCTGTCATTACCCTTTCTCAATTCAATTCGCCAGAATATTTCTATTTATCCCATTCTTTGATTTCGGTTGGATGACTATTTATTGATTTACTTTGAGGAACATTCTTTGTGTACACATACCTCCCAAATTTCCTGGGGGGAAGAGCACTGTGCACAGTGACAACTTTACCCAAAGTCAGTCATCGCCTACAAGGCTGAGGAGAAGGTAGGAGGGGACAGGGACTTGGGACTGGGTGTCTGATATTGAAGGAGAGCCATTTTGCAATGTTAAGGTGGTTGGCTCCTCCCCATTACCTTGATTGACAGAGAACCTTGGAATTGTATTGTGCACAGTGTTTAACAATTTAGTCCTATATGCAGAGGTACCTGTCTGTTTAGTGTTATAGTTTGTATGTAATTAGTAACCTATGGCCTATACAGTTTGACTTTAAATCACTCATGTCAGTGGAATTTGTATGAAGAGATTTCAACATGGGATTATGCATGTGGTAAAGGCAAAGTAGTGTCCCCTCCTACTCTTATACTCAGTACAAGGATTAAGTACTATCCCCTTTCTCTTGAATGATCTTCCTAAACCAGACCCATTCTCCACAGCCTTAAACCAACTCTACAGGGGATCATACAATATTGCTAAAACCCAGTTACAACACCCAGATACCTAAACCAAACACTCACTCTTGACTGCATTCTTATCCAGGGCAGGAAACTGGGCAACTGCCCATAGCCCATAAACCCTAGGTGCAAACCGGCCAGATCTGTAAATTCTCTTTGCCTAACAGTTTAAAAAATATTGGACCTCAATTTCAGTTTTGCCCAGGGGCCTACTCTGTTTAAACCAACTCTGCCCCACGCTTCCTCCACTTCATTCCCCATCTTTACTACTGGCTGATCCCTTACTTTACCTGTTCAGACAGCCCTTAATCTACTGTCCCATGACTGCAAGCCTATATCATCTTTTACTGGACATATATAACCTCTTCCTCTCTAGCAAACATTCCAGATTAGATTGTTAGCTCTTGAGAACCAGGTTCACTGCATCCTTTATGTAATTGTACTAATTCATCTACTTATTCATTGCCTCATACCTTTTGCACATCGATGCTAAATATGTCAGAGCTTTATAAACAAAAGACAGAAATAATGAAACATCTCTATCACCACTGCACGTGCGATGATATCCCTTCGTGCTTTTCGTTGTGGTTTCTTCCAATTTTTTTTAAGCTTCCCCTTTTGTCCCCATTTGAAATTGTAATATATACAGTATGTGCTCCTTGGCAGAAACCCGCTGCAACTCTCCCGCAATTGGCATTGTGTTTTCATGGCAACAGCAAAAACAGATTTACCAGACATTTAAAAACTTTTTGCACATTCAAGAAAACTTTTTTATCCAACAAAAAGCATTGAATAAAACCTTTTGTAGCGAGGTCATTATTCACCTGAGTTTTTTGTTTAAGGAAGGGGGGGGGGGGAGAAAAGAAGTAGAAATGTAAGATACTTACTGGTGTGCGAGTTCAGGAGGATCGTGTTAAAACTTATCTTTACAAGTAATCCTCACATGTGTGGAATTTCCATTTAACATGAAGGAGGAGGCCCCCCTCCAAACAGCATTTCTCGAATGCCATATCATGAAACACAGGTAAAAACAAAGACATGCTATAAAGCTATACTGAGAACAAGGGAGAGGTAGAAAGGCTGGTGTTCTCACCCTCTCAGAACTGCCAAAACAATGCCCATTGTCCGAGAATAGCACATGGTAAACACGGCGAACAAAAGGCACGATGAAAGGTGTATTTACTCGCTCTTGCATTTTCCTTCCACATCTCATATACGCCCACTCCGCCGTTTGCATTGTGTTTATACAATAACCAATGGCAACCAAAGAGGATCAGTGACGGGCGGGTGTGTGCGGGTAACAATGTATCTAATCGCACAGGCGATCGCCCAACAAAGCCTTTTTTTTTTTTCCACTGTAACATTAGAAAGACAAATAATTCAAAAACAACAATGGTGTGAACTAAAGTGTGTTGGTATAGAGATGGCAAATCTTTCATCACTCCAGATGTGGGCAAACTACAATCCCCATGATCCATTGTCGGTGCTGGTTGATGGATTGGGGGGTCACTGAGAAAATATGTATTCAGCCTAAAACAAACTTTTTTTTTCTAATATATTTTCCTGTTTTATTTCCTTCTGATTTTTTACTTACTCAGCAAATTTTATACAGAGAGTAAAGTTTAAAGAATGTCACCAATGTTGCAGCCTGTTCTGTACAGTAAAAACAAGCTGGGCTTGCCACCTGTTACAACGTTCCCTTACTATGCAGCAGGTATTCTACTGAGCATGCTCGGGCCGCTGATCCAAGGAAACAGTCTGGAAATCCAGAAGGTAACAATAGGGAAAATAACCAGAAACAAACACCTTTATATTAGAAACAGATTTGTCTTGGGATAAATAGAAAAAAAAGACTCATATGATATACTTCCCATTTTAACTACAACTCCTACCAGACAACTACAGCTTGTAACTGAGGGGGTTAAAGACTAAAGTGAGAATTCGACTCTCGAATTCTCAACCAGCAGATTCCCATAGCAAATCCACAACCATGACAATAGTAAAGTTGCAACCACGACAATATTCCCATTATAAAGTCACGACTGTGACAGTAGCTGTCTATTGGGTAGTATGCGACTGTTGTTAGCTGGCGAATTCACACCTTTACATGACAATTTGAGAAACCCCCTGAAAACAAAACTTGTTTATAAAAAGGGTATGAATTCATTAATAAAAAAGTCTATATCAAACTTCCCAAGTGTATCGAATTAATTGGCCAATCCCGTTTTTGGGGTCCAGTTCCACAATCTCGAGTCCCTGATCCCTTCAGGCAATCACCCAACCTACACCTAATCGTTGTTCTACTTAATATATGTCACAGATGCACAGCCAATCAGGAGGAGGTGAGCAGTGCACCAGTGATGTCACTACAAATTATTATTATTCCCACAAAATAAAGTTGGGGGTATGCTAATATATTTTCACCTCTTTCCTCTCCCAGAATTCCTGAACCCTCACAGGATAAAAATCCCTTTAATGTGTTATATTGAAAAGCAAAGGCAAGTAAGGACTACAACAAGCTCCATAACATACCCAATGCCAATGCGATAGGGCACAACCTGCTCCTGCCAACATCAGCACCACTCTGAGCACTGCTCTGCGGAGATGCCTATGCTAGCCCACCAGTTATTTAGTATACCCTGCACTGATCTTCTGGGGTCTTTACCCCGTGGCACAGGTGGCTAGGAAATGTTCAAGTGAGCTCTTGTGTGATGTGCATCATGGCACGTGCCTACTTCAGCATCACGTACTATTAAAATCAAACAAGCACCACTTAGAATAAGCCGAAAGCTGGTCTGTTTAATTAGAAGAAATGATTTATCTGCCCTTGCCTGCCTTAATCACAGCACTATGAAGAACCGCAAATTCTGATTAATTTTACTATGCACGGCCCCGTGTGGCCCTCGGGGGGCAGAAAGGGCCGGTTCAAGAGCCTAATAAATCTTGCAGATACAGACTGCTGCACATTACGTACTGTCATTATACATTTCTATTACACACCAAAGGTCTGATAGCATTCCTATTGGGCCTGAGAGGTCCCTAGAACAGGTGGCAGACTCTTGACTTCAGGACACAAACAACCCCATCATCCACAGCACATAGACACTCAGGGAAGCTTATTACAGACTCTGTTCTCCAGTATGCCAGTAAGCAGGCTCATGACTTGGGAATCCTCACACAAACATACAAACATCTCTAGTATATAATATATATATATATTGCATTAAAGGGGGTAACAAACAGGGGCAGAGAGAGAAACAGCATCTGTGCATTCAGACTGTGACTTTAAAGGGTCAGTTATCCTAATTTACAACTTGTAATTATGATAAAAAGGGTTTATTTGGTATATTTATCAATTGAGGATTTTTTAACACATCCCATCTCTGTAGTTTTGTTGTTACAAGTGAATCTATTATACATTATGCCTTATAATATATGAGCGGTAATCAGAGTTCTTGTATAACTCAACCTTGTACCTTTATATAGACCCAGGACCCCTCAGTGCTTCTAATAGCCATATAATGTACAGTAGGGAGTACATTATCCCTTATAATTCATGAGCGGTACTCAGAGTTTCTGTATAACTCAGTCTGCACGCACACATTTCTAGGAAATAAGAATAAGATTACTGGGTAAAACTAGTTGGGGGTAATAGCCTGATGTTTGAATCCTTCCCTAGCTGTAACATACAGAACCAGATATGGATCAGTTAATGTTCCACTGAAGCAGAATAAAACTCCAGATTTAACAAAGTTCCAAATCACTTCTCTGCAATTTTGAAATTCTACTTTTCACAGCCGGACTAATTCCATGGCTTTTTTTTTTTTTCCCCCAGTGATCCTGACAATAGAGGCTTAACTGTTCCTGATTCCATTATTCCCCCTCGTTACTTGCGATTGTATTTTGCGGTTGAAAGTTAAATGCCCGGGGCTTGAGCTCTGTCACAGAATATTGCATGTCTAAATACCCAGCGCATTAATTATGTTATTGTAAGACAGACAATAAAATCAAGCAAAGAAGAAAAAAATCGACGTTCTCGTTCCAGATCCTTAAAAGTTACAAGGATGCAGCTGTACCATTAAAAACTACAAGCTCTGTGCCTCGCCTCCGGGGGGCTCGATTAGCGGCGCGTTTCCACAGATTACATCCAGAGATACACTGACAGAATCAGAATTAGCGACTTTGTGGCTGTGTATACTGTCATAGTAATTCATTTTCAAAGCTGTATGCTACAACAGGCAGTTACCATATCATTAAGACACTAATATTATACATTATTATTATTTTTCTCTGAATTAATATGTACAAAATCCACATTTACTCTGACTTCTCTGTGTTTATAAACATTGCACTACATTTACCAAAAAATTCCCTTTATGAAGGAGTTACTGTAACAATTTCAATTCAGAATGTTCAGTGAACCTGCAGCTGATTGGACCGACACAATGCAAAGTCCAATCAGATGTGAGCAAACAGTTACATTGTAACTAAGAGCTTACAGAGTTAGGATACATACATTACGAACCTTGACGATAATGGGGCTATAGTTTCCGTTTAACCTAACAGAAATTTTTTTCTGTTTACCCGTGGAAACATAGTTCCTGGAAGTCACATGATCCAGATCTACTTCCTTCCTGTTTTTGGGTCTGTTTAGCTTTTGTTAGGGTATAGCAATTTATTATTATTTTTACATTTTGTTTATAAAGCATCAATGTTTTCCACAGTGCTGTATAATACAGGAGGAATACAGAGGTCCCTGGGAAGTCAGAAGGCCATAGTCTTGTAGGTTTACAATCCAGAGGGCTGGGGGCCGGGTGGTACATGAGGGTTTGGTTATAAGTAGTCATTTAATGGTTTCCGGATTGACTGAAGAGGACAAATGGTAGAGCTAAAGTTAATTAGAGGAATAAGGGACAGATTTCACTAAAAAGTGGGATATATTGGCATGCACACAGGGTAATCTTGGGGTGCTCAGGCACATACTATTGGTAAAGGGAAGCCGGACCCTTATCACACCATGCATGACATCATTACACATGGCACCCCCTTATAAAATAACTGGAAATCCTAATATCCTGTTACTTACTTTGTCTATTAAAGGTTAAGTAAAACAATTTCTTTACCCCATGCCCTAAAAAGATTATTGGAAGACATATAAAATGGGAACATATCATATACCAAACTTGCATAACTGTATTTTTTTTCTTTCTATTTTAGGGGCGTCAAAAACAGCAACAAATCCCAGCAAGCATAGCCAGCCCACTGTATGCTGGGAAATGAAATTCACAGTTGTTTCTATCCTGCATGTTAAACAGCTTAGAGATCCTTTGCTAAAAAAAAAAAAAAAGTTACCGTATTGCTCCAAGCATGTGATTGACCAGTTCATGTTTTGGGAACTAGAGGGCACTGTTTCGTTCTATGGATGGTACTTTGTTTTATATCAGCAGAGCAAGCAGTATTGTAACATACTTCTAACAAGAGGATAGTTAAATAATAAAATCCTGGTATTCCCAAACAGTACCAAATGCATCACCAAGATACAACTGTTTCTGCCATTACAATGTATACGACAAAAAAAGATTTGATTAATTTGAGAGCCAAAATATGCAAGACAAGAATGAACCTAGGGATATTTACTGTACAGATCAGGGCATATACTACCTGGAGCACCCCTATGGAGCAAATCAAGGCCTTGCTACAAATTTATTGTATTTGTATTTATTCATTTATATAGTACTGATATATTATGAAGCGTTTTACACGGATTCACCGGTCACTGCAGTCCCTGCCCCGTGGAGCTTACAATCTAATTTCTAAATGTAAATTAATATCACTTTATTTCAACACAAGCCATTTGCTTTTCTTTTAAGTTTGGTTCAAGGGTTTGCATTGAAAGGAGAAATAAAATAAAATGTACATCTTGCTTTCTTCTTTGGAAAAGCTATGAATATGGCGGGTCTCATAATGACATAACAAAGACTTAATGAAATTTTCATACCAAACCCGCTGTTCATTTTAATGGACTTTGCAAGACAATGGAACAATGAGGGAAGGAAAGTCTCAGATTGGACAGCTTTCCCTTCTCTCTCTCTCTCTCTCTCTCCTTTTATTTTTCAAAGAACCTTAGATCCTTTGTTTGTACATTTTCATTTCAGCCGAGCTGAGATAATGTGCGAGCTTGGGAACCGTTTTAATGTATAACGTTAACCTTTGCTAATGGGGTCCCTTCCCATCCGTGCAATCTTCTTACTTAAGTCTCCATCGTCAGGCGTTACTTATTGTTACCCGGATTTTTTCTTACCAATAGACAAGAACACAAGAGTGCACACGCTGGTGCTTGGGGCTAGATTAGGAAAGTATTTACAGTGCTTTGTACTTAAAGGCTTTAAGTGAAAACAAAAGTTTCCAGGCTTCATAAAACTGCACTTCATTAGGGTTCAAAGATCATCTTTATTTTAGCAGCATAAGACCAGATGTTCAGCTTTGTGCGAACGAGTGAAATTTAAATCGCCTACTGCACACACCTAAGTACCTAGGGTTTTGTGCTTTAATTATAGATCCGACTGTTAAATTTCCATTAACTGCCAAACTATCTATCCCCCGACCATTGTTTTATAAGGCAGAAATAAAACATATAATTCCACTGACTAATCCCATAGCTGACCATGGATCTATTTTGAATCCAATAAAAATTCAGGTATTGCAGATAATCGTACACTTTGGATAAGGGAGAAAACTAAGACCAGTTGACCAAATAATTATTTCTCTGGAAAGTTTACTTTTAAAATAGTCTGGAAAATAATTTTAACAGGTAGTCACTTTATCCTGATTTTACTTTAAAAAAAACCCAATGAAATGATGTAAGAATATACATATTTTATTAACTGAAGAATTGTTACATCATTTCTGATCCTTTGAAGATCTCTGTCAGGCCTTGCACTATACTCACACACTGTGAGGTCCTAGTTTAATGAGAGGACAGTCTGGCTACAAATAATCGGACAGAACAAACCACTGAGTAACTGGGTCTAATAATCCTACCCCCATTAGGTCCAATAGAGCATTGGCAGTAAATAACTCCTTGCGGTTTTCCAAATCAACAGCCAGTAAATCTGAGTAAGATTTCTATTTGGCAATCTAAAATATAGCGACCACACACTATGCTAAACCTGGCCATTTTGGTTGGCTAAAAACAACCAAGATGGCTGACCACATTCTAGAATCACAGAAGGAAATTCTCTTACTTCCAAAAAAAAAAAAATTATACTACTATTTACTTAAATTTTTGTTTGCTAATATTTGTGTTTTCTCCCAAACAATTACTGTCTTCCCCAAAAAAACAATCCTTCTTTCATGAATCAACAATCCTTTTAGATTTTATATTTCCCAAATCCAAAGATTCATTCTCAAAAGATTAAAAGAAAAATCCATTGGATTTGTCATTGAAAAAATATCTGCCTCCTTCGATGTTCTTGCATTATTCCCTAATCTTAGTTAATTGCTTATGAAGCACTCATAGAATAAGCCCCACAAAACTCATCCTATCCCTGATAACAAGACTAATATTTCCTGACTTAGAGAGAAATATTTGTTCATTAGCAATAACAGCCTTATTAAATTACAAACCTTGCCCTTTATGCTTTACCTTATCACCAACAAATGCTCCAGATTCTATCCTATAGGTGTTTCTACCAATCCCTGTGCAAACAGAGACAATCTGCGATGGCCAATCAGTGACTAATTTCTACTGGCTACAAAGAGCCAGTCTAACCATCCGCTAAACCGCAATTCGTGCTTATTCATTCTGAAAGCAATCAGAAATATAAGCCAGAATGTCCCTCTTTTGTTATACAGCACAATGCAATATGAAGTAAACACGATGATATGCCAAACTATTGCAACAACAGCTTTTGTTTGAGAAAGAGATAAGCAAATTCAGAGAAAGAGATACAAGGCAAAGGTCGCTCCTTCGGCACTGCAAGAACTAACACAAAAGAAATCTGAAGAAGAAAAAAAAATGTTCTGATATATTAGAGAGACGGATAATATTACAATATTAAGAAAGATTCATACCTTCTGGCTCGCTCTTAATGAGTTCTTCCATTTTTCTTTGCTTAAGGGTGTCCACAACATCCGCTAAGCTTCCTTTGCGCCTCTCCGGAGTCCCCAAGGCAGCGTTAGATAAAGATTCGCCGCTTTGGCGGCCCCCTTCTTCCGCTTTCATAGGTGAGGTAGCTAAGTTGTGCAGGGCAAATGCAGAGATTTTATTGCCATCAAGTTCCTGGGTAGTAAAGAAGCCAAAGTTTAAATGTAGTGGTTGCACTTTAAAGTTTAAATTCACATGCACGCATTATTAAATTTCACTTTATCACAACGCCCTTTGGCTCTGAGGTAGGCAAATCCGTATGTACCAATCGAGTCTGGCAAGTCATGCAAATATTGTGGATCAGTAGAAATTCATGTGTCATTGATTTTAAAACTCTTGGAAACATAGTGACTCCCCGGGAATTTTTGGCTGAAACACAAATAGTAAGTTAATAAATAACTCTCACCTGTCATTTTGGCAAAAAAATTTAATTTAACTCTCATAATTTATGGGGCTTATTTATCAAAAGATGAGTTTACACAACCAAACAAATTTGCAACGATTTGCCTCTTGCGCATTGTCATTGGGATATGTATATTGTTGCAAATTGTCACATAGTAAATTTTAAGCTTTGGTGACTAGCAGTGATGACATATTAAAGCTTATGCAGGAAAAGTGTTGTGCGTAAATATGTTATTGATGTAATGACGCAAACTGTGAGGCTATTCTTCCACATCTTGGAAAATAAGGATGTTAAATATAAAGTGCAAAAATGGTAAATTGTAAAACTGTTGAGAAAGCACAGGGCAATTATCACTTTAATAAAAACAAAATTTTCCATTTGGATCATCACTGCAGTTATTCAAATAGAGAACTTGTAAAACTGTTCGCTTTAAAGTTAAATCCATGAATATTATTGCTTTGTGTCTGCTTTATCTTTGCTGGTAGCAGCCATGTTGTTACAGATCTCACTCAGTCCCATTGTTTTCTATGGGGCTTTAGATTTATGTACAAGAAAGCCAAATGTTTAAAGCTCCATTTATAGACACAATGTAGAATATTTGGAAGTACAGAATGAATATATATTAACTATAGATGTATTTGAGGCATTTTCATTTTTTGGTGTTACTGTTCTTTAAACTCACTGAATTTACTAAAAAAAAAAAAAAAAAAATCTAAAAGTTTTTCCAGCAGCAATGCTGATATTATTTTAATATAATACAGTGTAATGCAAATTAAAAGAACAGTAAAACCAATAAATGAAAATTCCTCAAATACATTTATAGTTAATATAGATTGATATAGCTGTGAATCCAAAAACTAGAAATTATGTCTATAAAGTTAGATATTTATCTTCAAAAATAGGGTTTTAGGGCAACATTTCCTGTATATGTATTATCTGATAAAGCACACACAGTAATACCAAGATACATTAAACATCAAGGGGTTATTCACTAAAGTCCGAATTGTTGCGTATAGGTACAAATTCGCCAGATAAAGACAGTCGCAATAGGCTGCTACTGTCGCAGTCGCGTCTTTATTATGGGATAATTGTCGCGACTTTACAATGGAGAAATTTTAGCAGATTTGCTATGGGAATTCACTGTTTGCGAATTTGACAGTTGAGTTTGCACCTTATTGAATA
>WMED01002704.1:0-23646 GCA_019650415.1 Pipa parva
TCAAAAATCAAAATATTAAATATACCTGTCTATGTGCAAGTAGAAATTTTTTTTGCAATTTCCTGTCTAACTATTTTGTATGTTAGCAGGAGTTCCAGAGAAAAATTTCCTACCAAGAGCAATAACCAACCAGTGCACTATGTGCAACTAAAATTATTTTTTGGAATTAACTAACTATTTTGTATGTTAGCAGGAGTTCCAGAGAAAAATTTCCTACCCAGAACAATAACCAACCACTGAACTATGTGCAACAACAACAAAATTTTTTTTTTGAAATTAACTTATAAAGGATTGCTAAACACAGGCAAACTACCTCAGAGCTTTTTAAAAAAGCTATGGAGAGACAGTAATACGTTGCGCTATATAGTAGTAACAGACTCTCTGTCACTAAGTGCAAAAAAAAAATGCTTTAAACTTATAAAGGCTTGCTACACACAGGCAAACTACGTCAGAGCTTTTAAAAAAGCTATGGAGAGACAGCTAAGTGTACCAGTTGCGCTAAGTGTACCAGTATCAGTCTCAGACTCTCAGTCAAACTGAAAACCGAATGATGCTAATCAGCCAGTGAGCTAAATATATAAAAAATGGTCATGTGATTTCTGTAGCCAATGAGATCCATACACAATCCAGTGGTGACATTGCTCACCCACGCCCCCACCCCCTTTGTGTTCTGCCCTGATTTGCTGGCCGCCAAAATTGCAGGAAGCACAGAAAAGGGTGCCTGTTTAATATGCACATGTCAGACTCATAACGATTATCGAGTGATGATTATTGTTACGATTTTTTTTACAATCATCGGCTCATCGATAACACCCGATAATTGTAATAATCGTACCGATTTCAACTTTGCTCGATATCATCTCTCATCACTAATTGTAAGCTCTATGGGAAAGGAATTTCCATCCTCTTGTTTCAGTCATGGTCTGACAGTTAAGGCGAAATGTAATAAAAACAAAAACACTGATATCATGATATCGATTAATTTTTACCAATATCGCGATATCGAGTTTACCGATATCATGATAACAATTAATTTTTGCAGATATAACAATGTCGGATTTTTCCTGATATAGCAATATTGATAATTCGACAATTCAATATCGTGATATCAAAATTTCAATCTAAACTTTTCAGTCTGTTTATTTCTA
The DNA here is from genome assembly GCA_019650415.1 of Pipa parva. Lineage (NCBI taxonomy): Eukaryota > Metazoa > Chordata > Amphibia > Anura > Pipidae > Pipa > Pipa parva. The sequence goes on from WMED01002704.1 coordinate 1,149, forward strand.
TGGAAAAAATTAATTGATAATTTAAATGGGAAAATTCGATATTGCAATATTGAATTTTTGATATTGCAATATTGAAAATTCAATTCCGAATTTTTGATAATTTTCTAAATTTTTAATTACATTTTTCAGTTGAAAAGTCAAAAGCGGCCTTTTTGACATTAATAAATTTTGCCCTAAGAGGTAGGTAGATGTATCTTCAGGATTTTATACTTAAAATTTACTTTACTTGTTCTATGTTAAGCACTTTTCCCATATCTGTATTATAACTGTATAGCTGTACAGCGTTGCGTTATGTAGTTGCGCTTTATAAATAAAAATATACATACAGCTAACTACTTCAAATTCGTAAGAAAAGGGATGATTGAAAGGTCTTATTTTACCATCTTTAATAACCACCAGGCTATGGGTGAATTTTACAGGTTACTGTACTTAATGGCATACCAAGGTTTATTTAAAGTTGCAAGCTCCTAGTTATAATGCAGACTGATTCATATTGATAATAAAGTTATACATTCCTATGGCAAAATCTCTGTTATTCCAGCCCTTTAGACCTTGCAAGGTTTGTTTGCTTCTGACTAAACTTTACATTGTGTCCATTCAATCAGCTGAAGGTGCACTGAACATTCTATTCATCACATTTATAAATTTTGAAAAGGAATTATTTCAGATATGCCATACAGAGTTTAGAAAATTCTTACAAAATGTATAAACAAATTCAGATGTATTTTTTTCATTATTCTTTAGCAGAAAACAGGGCTCTTAGGGAACGCTGACTATTTATTTATATGTAGTGTTTCTAGTCATTCCATTTCATACTTAAAACTCAACAGGAAATGGTGATGTTTTGTGTATACATACTATAACAACTGGGGACAACTTACAAATAGATATTTTTGGTACTTTTTGTACTTCCCATACATATGGAATAACTAGGAAAGTACCTTCTTTTTAAATGAAATATTTTCTGGCATTTCTTGATTCATCCTTATTTCAGGGACAAGCTCATTCAACAAATGCTATGTATAATTTACAAAAAAAAAATAAATCTTTACATCAGTATAGAAGACTATGGAAAAAGATACATTGTATCTATTTTTGTCTGTTCGTGTGACACATGTATCTTAAGTATGTATGCAGATTTTGGGTGTACACAACTACTTGACAGATGAAACCCACCCACAACATTTTTTTATTTCCACATAATTGAGACTTGGCATCCAGGCACTTTCTAAGCAGTGGAAAATATGTAAAATTAATTTGGATGTGTTTGCTTTGGATATATTTTTTTCTAGTCTTAGATACCGATGATTAAATACCAACCATGCTAAATCATTATAGTTAATTACTTTACTGGTGGTCTATTTTGCTAAAGAATGGGGCCATGAGTAAAATGTACCTGCAATGACTTGCTTAACTCTTGTTCGAACCTTAATAAATTAAATATTTTGTACAGAAGCCAGAAAAGCACAGAGAACAACAGTTATGTGATGATATCACCATCACAAATGACAATGACTGGCATGGTTTTACAAAAAAAATGAGGCCCTTGTTGATGGGCAAGTTTTTTGCGGTAATATCGGGTGATTACCTGGCACCAGTGTGCCACTTGCTGTTTGACTAGACAGTTTTATTATTTTTGGGCTAAAATAACAAAAATACAGATTAGATAATATACTTATTTTACTAAATTTCTATAAAGCAGGATTTGATGTACCTTCCAGATGTTTCCAATGTCCTCTTATAGAACAAAAATGAGACAATTCACTTTTTCATGAAGATAAACTTGCTCAATTTCTCTATAACAAGAGCCATCCAACCATTAGCAACTGGCTCACAGTGATTCACAAGTGTGGAGCCAATCACCACTTAGCTGCGCAGGGCATCAGTAATTACATCACTTACTATATATTCATATACTTATACTCTGATTCTATATGATTTTATTTGTTAAGATAATATAATTTTGCTTACTAATCTAATCTCTCTAAATTTGCTCAACCAGATCAAATTTTAGGGGTCTTTTTAAAAACACAGGGGCAAACTTGCATTATAATTGCAACTTATATCAATCAGCCAATAATGAGCTTTGATCATTTTACTTCGGATGGGTTTAACAAAGTTTGTCATTGGTTGCCATGGATCTTTATTACCAGATACATTTCCAGCAATAAATAAATTGTGTGTCTGGTTGCCATTTATTAAAAATTCAGACTTTCATGTTTCTAACACTTAAAAATGTGAATGAGTAAATGCAGGAGTTTGCTTAGCTTTCAGATGATTGTCCAGGCTGAGTAGACCAAACTAGTTGCAAGATCATTTCTAGACAATGGGTAAGCAAATATGATAATAGGAAAATGATGAAAAAGTAAATTGTCATCTGTCTTCAAATACAGTAGTACAAATTATCCCAATTCTATCTTAAAAATGTTCATGGCTGAGAAATCACACAGACTCTAACAGATTTTGATTAGTTTAGAGTCTATCTGCTCATCTACATCTCATTCTTGAGATTTGACCACTAAATTAACTAGAACAAGATTCAAGGAAAATAAAGTAACTTTTCTCTTTTTATTTAAGATACTGACCTTTGAACTAAATAGAATAAATAGCAGAGTTTTCCCTTACTCACTGTCATCAATTTCTTTACATTTTCCATCTTTCAACTTCCAAATGTTCATCGTTTTTTTCATGATGTGTCAAAAAAAATTACTTATCAGTATTTACCCCCATTGTAGTGAAGACCTCTTTGAATATTTAGGTCAATCTTTCAATAGCACAGGACATTTCTGTCTGGCTATTAAACAAAGAATCTCTCCCCTCTGTGTCAAAGAAATTCTGTCAAAAGATACTCCTCCACAGTACTGCCTATAAAAAGAAAATAAAGCAAAAGCACACCCATATACAGTAGCTAAATGTATCATATGTTGGACATATTAAGCATGTTCAGAAAAGGAAGACGTCTCAGCTGTTTAAACAAAGCTACCACTTCAGTTTTTTTCCAAGCCTCAGGGAAAAGAAGTCTAGCACACTGTAGAACTGTAGCATTAATAAAGGACTGTGTACAATTTGGTTGTGATCTCTGTAGTAGTAGGATGATATATGCTGCTTTGTTCCTGTAAACTTGTACTCCAAAATAGTATTTGAATTGTAATTATTTTAAAGGGAATGCTGATATATCAAATCATTTGTTGCAGAGAACATATGACATTATGTGTGCTACATTTTTAAGACAAACTTACTTTTCATTGTATAGCCATATAGGCAAAGGTTGTTTTTTTCCTCCAGTTAGCTTGATTCTACATATTTATTTGTAGTAGTATTCTACTGAGATAACTCACCAAATACTATTCATAGACTCCACTCAAGCAGTGCCCTCCAAAGCCTAAACTTTAATGAAAATGGTGACGTGCAAGCTTGATAAAACCAAACACTAATTTTTATATTAAGGTCTTGCCAGACAGGGAGGTTCCCTCTTTTATCCAGCAACAGAAGTGATACAGTGTTGTCAGAACCAATAAATTGTCCATTTTTAAAAGAATATACTATCCCTAAATGTAAACATTTAGCCTCCTTCTAATAAAACAGAAAAAGGCAAGGGGCTAAGTGATGCAGATCCTAAGTACCTCTAAATTGTAATTTTAAGGGAAGCTATGCAGCTGGCTAAGACATTTTTTAATATATTTACTTATATTTAGGTTGTTAGAGATATGATATCCACATGGAGAAGTATAGGTTTTGAGAAAATCTCACATAATACAACAATGGCAATAAACAATATGGGATATTTTGGGGGTATCCAGGTACTGCATGATGCAGATTGCTGCATCTTCCCATGGGAAAGAAGCCAGATATGAAGATGGTAGACTGCCTTTTATGGCAGAGCTGTCTAACAGGATGCCTGGAAACCAGATGTAGCCCACCTAGTAAATTTATGGAACACAGCCTGCTAAAGAGCAGCAGATACCCTTTTATGTATGACACAGTAATTTGAAATGAATTTCCCCTCAATGTGTTAGTGTAACACATTAGTGTCCCTCATATGGAAGGAATTGACCAGTATTGTTTCTTGGTACTACAAATTCATTTTATTGTTATATCATTTTACATGACATCAGGGTGCATTTAAGAACTGTTGTCCCATTACCGATGAGAATATATTTACTGAAAGTACCATTGCTACTTCCGAACCATATGTTCTTTCAATTAAAGTTTCTTTTATGTTAACACATACATATGTTATGCATGATATCCTATGTTTCTTGTTAGCACTGCACAGAACTATTCTTTTTAATTAAAAGCTGTTTGAAAGCAGATGTGGCATGTAGCTTCAACTTCATAAAATTAGGCAACCCTTGTAAGCTTTATAATTGGCACACAGGCAGTGGAAAATAACCAATAAAATGTTGGTTCATTAGGTTTAATCAACATTTTAAATAGAATATGTGAACAAGAACACAAGGGGATTTCTTGGAGGACCACTCCCATTCCTTTAGCATTCCCCACTCTGGACAATTAGCTACTTTGTCAGAACTAATTCACCTGAAATTTCAGCTGCTATTCTTTTGAAATAGAATAATGCTATACACATGTTAACAAAGACAACCCTTTAAAGGAATCTTGTCCAAGCAATTTCCTTTTTGTGTTTTAATGAGGTTTCAGATGGAGCAAATTGTTATTGTTGTGCAACAAAGCAGATATTTAAAGGGGAAAAAAATGACAGTTGAACCACATAATCCCTAAACATGTTACACAGCCTTCCATAAATATTGGGTGAGTGGGTAAGGGCCCTAATATCTCTGACTGCATGACCAACAAGGGGCACTGATATCTACCAGAGCTGATATGTTTTGATCAATTGCCTTAATTCTGCTTTGCTACATTTCTGATACATAGTGCTTGGAAATTAATAGAGTTGACTGAAACACTCATGCTAACACTCATGGCAAAATTGTTAGCTTGCTGTATACACTGAACAAGGGCTCACATAGCACTAGGAGAAGTCCAGCTGTCACTTTAAGGTGAAGGACTGGAGCATTGGCAAAGTCAAGTACTAGGGACTCTGGTCACTAGATAATATATATAATATCTTTGTGCTACTCTCAGTAGACTTCTACTTTTTTACTTCTGGTATAGTTGTAGAAATGGAGACACAGTTCAGCTAGAGCCACACAGATGGCAACGTTGGCTAAAAAATAATATTCCTAATGGAGCTGAGAATGGTAAGTATTAAAGAAAATTTTAAGCCAATGAGCCGTGTTCTAGGGCTAACAGCAGGTGTGTCTGTAATAAAACCCCTGTAATATTTCTACATGAGGCTCGGTGAAATATCTTGCAGATCCATTCAGTCTGCCTGACTAAGTCACATTCCCAACAGACAGAAATGTATTGTATGTGATTATGTGATACTAACTACAAGATTTATTAGCAAATGTCTGACATTATTAACTCATTTTTGGCTGCTGCCATAAGGAACTAGGCACATTTTTTTAAAACCACTTTTGTTACAGCAATTAAAAGCCTCGGTGAAATTGTCCATCTGGCTGTCACCATATTCCATTCAGAACCAAGGGCAGCAGTCCAGGGTTATCGTTACTCTAATAAAAGACATTTCTAGTGATATATTGCTGTTGTGGAGGACAGAATTAGAAACAATAACAATTCTAATTATCTCATGTGTTATCTATGAATCCTTACTAAAAGGAAGCGCCTGAAAACCCCCCCCAGTATATTTCACATATGTTATAATTAGCTATAAGGCAGTGTAACTAAGCATTCATTTGTAGTTAATTATAGCCTTCTACATAGAAAAAAAAAGTAAATCAAGAAAGAAAAAACCCAGTCTGCCAAAAACTGCTTATTCTGGAAACAGTTGCACACCTAGCTGGTATGGTATCTATTACAGAAACTCATTATGTTTATTAATAGCACTGTCTCTTTAAGACAGCAGACAGCGAGAGGGTTAAAGACAGTAGCTGACGGAGTGTGAACTAGTGTGTGTAATACAGTACTCTGGATTCACTCCTAAATCCTGCAGCAATCCTGTAAACCTCAAAGCACAAAAGTGTGAAGCTTTGGACCATACAAGGCATACCAGTTAACAATTTCATTTCCTAAAAACTAACCAACAGCTAATGATCCAAATTTCTCCAATAAACATTTTTTTTTGTCTCTCCATCAAGCTTCATTGTATATAGATCAAACTGGTAACGTGCTCTGCCCAGCATCAGTGACAGAAAAAAAATGGATTATTTGTTATTTAGAAAATATATTGGTGAGATTCAACAATGCATTTGAATGTAAAATGTTTTGGTTTGGCATAAAGACTGTCCTTTTTTTCAGGTTTTTTTTCAGTTTTAGGAAGTTACTATAGTATATTTTATTTCCTGTAAATGAAAACATTATTAGATGGAGACATAAGACATTATATTAAGGTGGCAGGTCACAGTCACACATAAAAAGCATCAGTTAACACTGCTTAGAAAACACTGGTTAGTGCAAAAGATGCTATTAATGGATAGAGTGAAACCACATGGCAGATCTGTATGCACAACAGGTAAGGAAAGCTGTATTGTTCTGTACAAACATCTATCACCACGTTTGTTGCTCAAATATATATATATATATTGCGCAGGTAAGTTTCTAGACTATTATAAATCTTCTACAATTAAATAGAACAAAAGATAATAATTATTAAATGTATGGTGTCTAAACTGGAAATCAGAGTTATTTACAATTGGAATCCAAACGAGTTCAAATTTAAAGGAGATTCTAAAAAAAAATTTTTTTTTAAAATGTCCATGTAAGAATGATTAGCTTTGCAGTGTCATGTAGCGTTTCACCAAGGGATGCTTAAATTTATTAGGAGAGAGAAAAAAAAAAAAAAGATGTAAAATCCCTTACCTTGGGCACTGTTTGCAAAATTACATCCAAGCCAGAGCTGCATCCATGAAATAAGGAAGGGATCGGGGGTAATGATGCCAGTTTCTATTGTCCTGCTGGGTTGCAGGAAAGAAAGTTAGGGAGAAGATTACACATGAATTAAGGTTGTCTCTCCTTGGTGAGATGCTTAGGAGACAAGGCACAGAGAGAGTGTGCTCTCACGTTGACACATGCACAGGCTTTTTATAGCAGCACTGGGTAGCCCTGATGCGTTGTTCACTCCTGTGTAATGGTATGCCTCGAGGCAGGCTTTTTCTACTGCTTATTAAAGGCACAGCTTCTGGTTGGAGCTGCCTCACAGTCACAGTGGGACAGGCAAGCACAAAGGTATTTGCAGTTTTCCATGTAAGGGTACAGAGTACACAAAGAGGAGGCAGTTTCCTGTAGCAGTTGTAAAAAGATTTCACAGTGCAGAAGTGATGCTTATTTTGTTTTTCTGTGTCAAGTTACACAGTCTGTTATAATTCTGTTCTGCACTTAGTCACCAATGTCCTAGATTTTTCTTTCTTTAAACAAACGTATGGTATAAAGGAAAAGTCACAAATATTGCACCGCACAGAGGATAACATGTGGCCAAATGCTATGTGATCTTACAGAAAACACAGAGCCCAGCTAAAAAAGAGATATATCATATCATTCCAGTGTAAATATGCCCCAGGTAACCTTATCTCATGGAGTACAGCTTGCTAATAGTTAAAACCTGCCTAGTGCTTGTAATAAGATATTGTCTAGACTCTGGTTAGCTCCATCATACCTGTGGCATTCTCTGGGATTGTGTTCAAGGAGAATACTGAACATTTAACACACAAGCAGCTAGAGATGTTTTGTGCAGTATATTAGTGCCAATTTCTAAAAAATGTACCAGTTGGGTAAAAAGTCTTCAGAATGTGTTAGTATTATATACTATGGTGTGTAAGATATATGTATGCCGTAAAATACAAGCGTTAGTTACAGTGATACCTCGGTTCTCGAACATAATTCGTTCTGGAAGTGCGGTTGAGAACCAAAACAGATTGACTTGTATTGCAGATTGACTTGTATTGATGCTGAAAATGCCATTCGGCTGTTCGAGTTCCAAATATTTGTTCGGATTCCAAGACAAAATTTTCTCGAATTTCCTGGTCGAATATCGATTTGGTCGAAAGTCAAGGCGTTCGAGAACCGAGGTATCACTGTATGTCATTTAGTTACCCTTTAATAAAACAATTACAGTTGGATTTGTAAAACATACAGTAGGCTTTAAAGATTTGACTCTTGTGATATCTAGTACGTTTTATATAGGTTTTTAATGTACCTATCGTGCCTATGCTCTGAATTTAAATATTAAGAATTAGACTTACTCTCTATGCCCCTACAACAACCCACTATGCAAAATGTGTAATCATCACATAACAAAAGTTGAATAGGTTTTTTTGACTAGTAAATGTAGGAGAAACACCCTGTATTTAATGATATTGTTTTCTCCTATTTACTAAACTGTTCAAAAACACTGAACTATTTACTCCCTATGGAGCTGGTCCTGTCATTTACCTTAAGTCCAAAATATTTCCCCATTGAAAAGTATAGATATCGATCTAAGAGGAAACATTTTTATCAATCAATTGAAAAGTACAGGAAAAAAAAGCTAACAGGGAAAAGGGTGAAATTAATCGATATGGTTGTATTGGTCGTACAGTCTGCTTTCCTACCCTGGTCGTACCCAGGGGGCAGGCATGAAGCAAAGGCTACCTTACCAAAATGCTCATGAATTAATTTCTTCTGCTTTAGCTATCCATTAGCACTTCTGTCTCTGGGCTCTTCAGCAGGCAGTGCTGTAAAGGTGATGATCAATTAATTGAACTTTTTGGATATTATTTTTGTTTGGTTTTTCCTGGGTCCTGGACACCTGTTGCTTTGAATTTGCGACTCTATTTGGAATTCCAGCTGTAAATTGAGCTGTGTTTTGACCAAAACATCTGGTGTCATACACGTAATAAGGCTTGCTGCGATTTACCCAGTGGCAAAAACTCAGCTATCAACTCCCAAATTTCTTTTAAATTAAATATTGCAGACATACATGGGCGACTTGTGTAACACGTCATGACTTTTTACTGGGAGAGCAACAATAGTTTGAGTATCCATCATGTATCAGAGTGACAATTTGCAAAGAAGTACTCGTGTCAATAATCAAATTTGATTTGCCAGATGAAAGTTCTATAGGCAGAGTTTCAATGAGGAAGTTGCTAAATTGTGTCCTTCTCCCAGTATTTCACAGTCAAAGCAATACTGCTGGGTTCAAGAGTGGATTGCTTTACTTTAACTGCTCCATATAGTGTAACGATATCAGGTAAATTCACACCAAGGGACACCAACTAGTGGGTGACAGAATGTAGCTGCTTTATTGTGCGAAACAATTTGGGGGTAAATGTTATAATATTGTTTCAGTGTTCCCAAAGAATAACAGCTATACATCATTATAGGTTTGCCAAATGATAATTTTATTGTAAAAAAAATGACACGAGATGTGAGTTTCTAACCTTTTTGCACAAACAAATCATTGATGAATAAAAGGATAGAAATTTGGAATTGTTAACAATATTTACACAGAATACATAACTGCCTCTCTCTTTACTGATTAAACGTTTGTAAGTTTTATATCTCAGTTACCCTTGACCTTAAACACTGACCTTTCACACAAGTGAAAAACAGCCACAACTGGCACAAAGATGGACTATTTTCCAGTATTGCCACATTATTTACAACAATTGTTACATTCATTTCAATAGTAGACAATTCGTACTTCACTTTGGACTTACCATATTTTCTAAGCCTAATTCTAAAGATATATATATATTTTTTAGGATTCTTAGCAGTAAGTATACAGTAATTTGTGTGACCTGCCACCCAACATTGGTCCCACCACTGCCATTTCACTAGTGGTATAACTTAGTCTGTTGATAATGCCTGAAATCATTATTAACTGTTTATGTATATGATGGCAATGTAAATAACCACAGCTGTATATTATCCAATAGATGAGGCAGAGGACTGACCATGAAGCCCAGGTGAAAAAAGTTTGAGAACCACCATTTCAATAGATAATATACCCCATTCTGTAATTTATATGAATATTAAACGATAAATGTGGGAGTTTCATGCCCTGTATAACGTGACAAGTGGCCTAGTGCTTTAATATGGTTATAGAACTGTTAATATCCTTTTCCCTACAGAAAGGAGTTCATTATCCGATATTTAAAAACTATTCTGCAGTGTCACAACTAGCTGTTTATAAATTATATGGCTAATATTCAATGTGTGGCACAGCACTATATTATATAGACATTCATTTATATATATACTTTTTGTGATGTGTTTCCATTTTATGAACCAGTAAACATCCTAAAGGTAAACCAATATAATGTCAACAAATGGTGTAAATTCATAAAAAATCGCAAACAACATTGAATGCTATTTCACATGTAGTCAGGCATAGTTTGGTTGCAGCAGTAGCGGATGCGTTAGCAATGCACATTCTGCCAAGAACACCAATGTCATTTCCCTCCCAACTTCTGTAGTTACGCTCCTGATTCTATGCTTGTAATTTACTTATTTTATTATATAAGGCCCTTCTCCCATGTCTGTATTATATTATTCTGTTTAATTGTACAGCGCTATGTAATCTAGTAGTGCTTTTTAAATAAAGATATAGACACATACATATAATGCAAAGACTTGTTTGTATGAGCATGTTTATGTTGCTGTGTGGTGTATAGCCTCATTGACTAATGTGCGTATTCATTTTGCTAAAATTCGAGACGCATTGCCAAAATAGTCTCAAATTCACTTCTCCTGTTTGACTAAGCGGAGAATACATTTAATGAACAAGCGGACAGCGGCGATTGCTGTCACATGCGTAGTGTGGCGTAGTCAGCCAGATAGGTGTAGAATAAGAAATCATGTGGAGTGAGGCGAATTGGACAAGTGAAGTGCAGTGACGTCAGTCTCATCATATCCCACTAACTGTATTCTGTCAATATCCTATCTAGTTCTATGTCATTTTGTGTCATTTTGTCCCTAGGTCATGTTGTCATCTTGTTCCAGTCGCCATTGTCACTTTTGAAGGAATATTTGCCTTGTACAACACTGGAGCCCCACCATCAACTCCCCAATTCGCCAGTCTAAAGTGGAGAAGTGAAACTGGTGAATTCGGAGCAGTTCACCTGGTAACATTTGCACCTTCGACACACTCTGCATCTTAGTCAATAGTAGAAGTACCTGTGCACGGGTTTCACAAAATGACGCAAAGAGCTCCATAAATTCACAACTTGCGTATTCACCACTTCACAGACTATGCTCAATAGACGAACATGGAGAATAGACATGAATTCACAGTTCTATGTGTTTATTTGGTCTTTAGTCAATGAGACTCTTGCAGGTACCACCTATTTAGGTCTATTTAATAAAAAAATTAGAATACACTTAAATTGGGAGAAATTTAATAAAACCGAAAATATCAATATCACGATATCGGTAAAAACCGTTCGATATGGCAATATCAGTAATATCAATATTGAGAGATCGATATTTTCGATTTTATTACATTTCACCCATAGTGTGAAACTCTCAGTTGAGTGACTCCTCAACCTGTATGTGCTCCAGACAGAATACACAGATGTAAAATGTGCATTTGAATTGTGACAAGTTTTCTTAACTCCTAAACGTACTTTGTCGCTGACTGAGCAAACTGAAAGATCAATATGACAGGTTTCACAGTATGTGTTTACTTTTATGGTTAAGTGTAGACTTAAAATTTCATTTGTCATCAATCAACAAATTCAGGTGTCTTGGAGTATTTGAAAGGGTAACTCATAGTATAACTTGAAAACAAAAAATGTCAGCTTAAATATTTAGAGAGAATTCACCAAAGTGAAAATTGTGTCACAGATGCATAAATTCACCATACATGCCACTTTTAAGTGCTCACGATGCCACTTATTGGCTTGCAGTAGCAATTTAGCTAAATGCAACCATGCATCTGATTATTGTCTAGGTCAATTCTCTCATAATTATTTATGTATATTGCTATAAGGTATTTAACTATACTATTAGATTTTAACCTGATAAGAATAAAAGTTACTTTTTAGGTGTGTGAGTTAATTATGCTCTTACAGATCTCTTTCTGCCCCTTTTTTCCTATGTGACCTATGACCTAAAAGGAGACAAATTGGGGGAGCTCGACGCAGGGTTTTTAGAGTTGCTTCATTAATTCCAAGACTTAGGTTATTCACAAAAGTGCGAATTCGACTGTAGAATTCACAAACAGCGGATTCCCATGGCAAATCTGCTACAATTTCCCCATTGTAAAGTCGCAACAATTTTCCCATAATAAAGTCACGACTGTGACAATATTCTCATTATAAAGACGTGACTGTGACAGTAGCAGCCTATTGCGACAGTCCTTATCTGGCGAATTCATACCTATACACAACAATTCGGACTTTAGTGAATAACCCCCATTATTAGTCTGGTTACATTTTACTGAAAACACTCCAAATGCAACTGCCAAACACTATAATGAGCTAGAAATGATCTTACATTGAAATAAAGGTAAAGAAATAAGGGGTTATTCACTTAAGTCCGAATTTTTGCGTATAGATGCGAATTCGCCAGATAAAGACAGTCGCAATAGGCTGCTACTATCAGAGTCGAATCTTTATAATGAGAATATTGTCCCAGTTGTGACTTTATTATGGGAAAAATTTTACAATCTTAAACATTAAAAAATTGTTGCAACTTTACAATGGGGAAATTGTAGCGGATTTGCTATGGGAATCCGCTGTTTGAGAATTCAACAGTCGAATTCGCCCCTTTAGTGAATAATAAAATGTATGCTGCAGTAAATATGGAAAAAGATAGTTATGGTGTCACAGTCATCTTTTTAAGTAGATCCGTGTAAAGATTACTTGACTTTGCTTTAATATGTTGATTTATGATGAATTCGCTAGAATGTATCATTGTAACTATTTGCTTTACTATTCTCACTTCATGACAATTCTTAACATGGCGGTGTGAATACTCATAGCATTAATAAATAGTAAACAAGTATAACTGAGTAAAATACACAGTAGGTGAATTGTCCCAAAGTGCATTTGGGTGTAACAATCACTCTTTAATGACTATCCCTCATAATAATTATTTCATGATCTTGTTATTGTTCATTGTTTTTAATGCTCCTTAAAAATACATTTTGCTCCATTTTGTAGTGAATTACTGAATTTTTTTCCCCAAGTCAATTCAAATCTGTTACAAATAATTCAGAAACTGAAACTGGTCTAATTGAAAACCGATTACAAAAGGTGTGTTTGAAAGCCATCCTCTGGTTGCTATGGGTTACCAGAAATGGGCAGTAGTTTCTCCTGTTGATACTTTAACCCTTAAAGAAAAAGAAGAAGTGAGCAAAAGCACATCGTCAGTGAATAGTTTATTGGTGATCAATTTTTCATTAGTTTGCAATCTTTTGTCCGTCTGTATAAATAACATACGTAATGCAACCTCTCAGTTTCTAAAACTGCAAGCATTATTAATGACACAAGCATGCCTGTAGGACTGCACATTTATTTCCCTGAGACATGGTATCAATTCCACCTGTTATAAACATAATGTACTCTTTCTTAAAGTCCCTTTGCGCAGTTTGGTCATTACCAAGTGCATAGACTACCTCTGGTTTCCGCTGAACACCACATGGAATGTTTTTTATGACTCATTCTTTGTAAAATACTATCTCTGAACAGACCTGTCAGCATCCCTGGATGGCTGATTGTAAAGCTAGCAAAATATGGAACTTTTCAACTGAATTTTCACGAAACAGCAGTAAAATCATCAATGTGTCTGTGAATTTGCAATGAAAAGCAAGAGAATGATTAACCTGTCAGTGTTAACACCCATGGCAAAAAAGATCAGTTTTAATAGGTTTGGAGAGAACCATTGATTAATTGTTGAAATGGGCCACAGAGCAGTAGAAATATATAAAGGTATCCAGCTGCACAGATTGATGTCTTTGCTAACCTTTAATGTACTTCAGGACACACAAAGAACACATTTTATATTGTGAAAGGGACACCGACCTTGACATTTAAGTTTCAGATATCCCAAGTCATAAATTTTGAAATACACAAAAGCATATATTACAATATTGCTTTTAAATGAACCCACAACACTAAAAAAGTATGATATAGTGTGACTTTTATTATACAAAAAGTAAAGTAAATTGATCTACACTCTTCATTGGGATTTTCCGTACTACGGAGTTTATTCTGTTTAAAAATAACTAGTCAAAATATATATATGTTCCCCTTAATTTAATATAGGAATTGTATGAACTGTATCTTTACAATGTTGGGCTGCTTCAGCAAGACACGTGGAAACCTCCTGGTGGGCTCAGGCCTCAGTGAACACTTCTGGAGATTTAAACTGAACCACTCGAGTATAGCTGATAACTTTTATTGGCTAACTGAATAGATGGTAAATGCAAGCTTTCCACATTACTTAGCTCTCTTCTTCAGGCATTCTTCATTTACATTGCCTGAAGAAGAGACCAAAGTAGCCTGGAAAGCTTGCATTTACCATCTATACAGTTATAGAAAAAACATATAGCGGCACTAAAAATGTGAAAAAACATATATAACAAATTATAACATAAGTCCAATTCATGATGAAAGTCCAAATAAGTGAATGGTGAAAACAATTCCAAATGCAGCTCTCTTTTTCTGGAGCACGCTTCTTACTCCAATAGTGCTCCAAATCCAAAAGACAACTGTGAAAGAAAGCGCAAAAAGACAAACAGAGCACCTGATGGTGCCTTATCAAAAATATTTTAAATGGTATAGAAAAAAGCCCAAACGTGCTAAAAGATAGTGCTGAAAAAATATGACACTCTTGATATAAAATCAGGTGAAGTCAGCTACTATGTCACTGTGAAGTCAGCTCCTATGTTACTGTGAAGTCAGCTCCTATGTCACTGTGAAGTCATCTATTATGTCACTGTGAAGTCTACTCCTATGTCATTGTGAAGTCTACTCCTATGTCATTGTGAAGTCAGCTCCTATGTCACTGTGAAGTCTACTCCTATGTCATTGTGAAGTCAGCTTCTATGTCACTGTGAAGTCCAACTCCTATGTCATTGTGAAGTCTACTCCTATGTCATTGTGAAGTCCAACTCCTATGTCACTGTGAAGTTCAGCTCCTATGTCACTGTGAAGTCCACTCCTATGTCACTGTGAAGTCCAACTCCTATGTCATTGTGAAGTCCAACTCCTATGTCATTGTGAAGTCTACTCCTATGTCACTGTGAAGTCCAACTCCTATGTCACTGTGAAGTCCAACTCCTATGTCACTGTGAAGTTCAGCTTTTATGTCACTGTGAAGTCCACTCCTATGTCACTGTGAAGTCCACTCCCATGTCACTGTGAAGTCCAACTCCTATGTCACTGTGAAGTCAGCTCCTATGTCACTGTGAAGTCAGCTCCTATGTCACTGTGAAGTTCAGCTCTTATGTCACTGTGAAGTCCACTCCTATGTCACTGTGAAGTCCACTCCCATGTCACTGTGAAGTCCAACTCCTATGTCACTGTGAAGTCAGCTGCTATGTCACTGTGAAGTCCAACTCCTATGTCACTGTGAAGTCCACAACTATATCACTGTAAAGTCCAGTTGATAGGCTCTTTTTTAAAGTCAATGATCAATTTAACTTATTACCATTAATCAGTACGAACCATTTTTAAGATTTCATATTTACATATCTATTGTTAGTATTGTGTACTGTACTTTACTAATCAAAATATTTGCAGACTTTCTAGTAAGCACATTTTATAAATAAAACATGTTTGTTTGTTGTAGGTAAAAGCCTGTTTTATTGTGTCTGTACTTTTTTATTTAAACCATGTTGACTTTTAGAAAAGATTATTTTTGACATCAGGTAAAAGTTCATATGTCACACTGAATGCTCGTGTGAATGCAGAGAGGGTATATTTAGAAATAATTTTGTCTGGCATTGTGAAAGTGCTAGCAATACAACATAAAGGTTCTATTTACCATATCCTCCCACCCAAATGTACAAAAGGATGCTAATTATTTGCTCTTACTAGTTACTATGCTCGTTTTTACTAGTTACTATGCTAGTTTACGTAATACAAAGGGACCACCCATGGTGACTTGAGATAAGGATATTAATCAATAACTAGGAAAACTACCTTTGATAACAATGGCAACATTGAACTATTCAGAATGGGATGTTGAAAAATATAAAATGTACATTTAATTCTGTATATAGCATTTCTATTAAAATAGCACTTGCATCAGTGTAGGAACAGGTCACATTACATCGCCACAAAACCATTATTTGAACTATGTTTGTAATCCCTAAGAGACACAGCTGCCTTTGTGATGTCGCAGAGTACACTGTAAGCAGTTTATTTATATGCAGCCTTTGGCTCAAATCATAGAGTATAAGCTCTTGCAGACATGGTCTTTATTTCTATTGTTTCTTCACATTGTACCATGCTGTGAGGTACATAATATACAAAATTTGTATACCATGTAATGAATTATCTTATATGTTTCAGTTAGTATCTACAGCACCAAGGAAGATATCGTTGCTATATAAATAATAACAATAAAATAATAACCTGTTGGGCAGTGCGCTGGCTCAGTGGTTAGCACTGCTGCCTTGCAGCACTGGGTTCTGGATTCAATTACACCCTGGACTTCATCTTTATGGAGTCTGTATGTCAGTGATTTTCAACCGGGGTTCTGCAACACACTGGTTGATCGGCATCATTACCCAGCTCATCAGACAGATCGCATCGATCTCTCTCTGATGAGCCGGGTAATGATGCAGATTGCTAATGATGTGGTCTCTGTCCCTGGTACCAGTGATCACTGCCCAGTGTCCCCCACCCGACATCCCCCACTCACCTCCTCCAGCGTTCCAGCGATGCTCCTCCTCTGAGCTCCACTCCACAATGAGGTAAGTGGAATGTGAGTTTTCTTGGCTCGCCGATTAGAGCCGAGAAGACCCAAAGCAGCCAAGGAGCTCCGTCACATTCCACTTACCTCATTGTGGAGCGGCGCACAGAGGAGGTGAGTTTGGCTATGGGCGATATGGGTGTCAGCGCCCCTCAAATAGATTGCGCCCACATCGCCCAGTGCTAGAACTGGCCCTGATCACTGTTAGCAGGGACCAAGACTGCATCATTAGCAATCAGCACCCTAGAAATTGCATAACGCGCGTGATGTCACTGATGTCTACATACCCGACAGGTCACAGAGGGAGGATCCAAGGATGCAATCTTTCTCTCAGTCGGGTAATGATTCTGATTGCAAATGACGCGACATCAGTCTCTGCTAACAGTAATCTGACAGTGATCACTGTTAGCAGGGACCGAGACCACATTATTAGCAATCAGCATAATTACCCGATGCATCAGAGAGAGATTGCAGCCTTGGATCCTGCCTCTGTGACCTGTCGGGTATGTAGACGTCAGTGACGTCACGTGCGTTATGCGATTTCTAGGGTTTCTAGGGGTTCCGCCAGAAATTTTATTACATCAAAGGGTTCCCCTGAAGCAAAAAGGTTGAAAAACACTGCTGTATGTTCTCCCCACACTTGTGTGGGTTTCCTCTGGGCACTCCAGTTTCCTCCCACAATCCAAAAACATATGTCTGTGTCTGTCTATGTGTGTGACTGCATTGGACAAATTAGATTGTAAGCTCCGTGGGGCTTTCTGGTAGAACAAAAAAAAATTATGTGCTTACATTTTGATGGGACTGAATTCAATGCAAGGTAAGTAAATGGACACTAAACCTGCAACATGCCTTCATATTTTGTATGAATCACTTTTTTTTTAAATTAAATTAGTATGTGATGGGGTTCTGTAGATATGCACTTCAAAGTCCATCTCACTATTTAACTGGGAAGTTCCACAAATCCAATTTTTGCCCAAGCCCAGGACTACAGTAAGATTGCAAGGCTTATTCATGAAAGTCCAAACAGTCATGTAAAGGTCAAAATTCACATTTATTTAAACTTAACAGCAAGGCAACTTTCTTTGTGCTTTGTGTCAGTATATTATGGGCAGGTCATGTGACTAAATGCCAATACTTTGGATGTGCATGCAGAGACATAAAGATTAATATAGACATGATGCATAGCGTGACTGACTGCCCCAGAGTTGCAGTATGCCGCAATTTCTTCTGACAATAGCAGCTGAATGACATACCTAACATTACCATTAAAAGAACGTTATTTTAGTACAAGCTTCAATTACTTGCTTTACTAGATATGGGAATATGAAAAATTTACAAAACACAAACACATTTTACTCAATTCCAAGCTGCTTTAGGTTTTTATATATATATATATTTTTCTTTATTCCGCAGTCACCTGACTCTGGTATATGCGGTCATGAAATAAAAGAAACATGTCAAGGACAGCTGGAGTATGGGAAACATTGTCTGTAAGTCTAGTCATTACATAGTCACATCTCATTCATTAAAGACAGATGCAAGAATGCTTCATTCATTATTGCCTTACTGACCCTCTAGGGAGTTCCAATATCCGCTGTAGCACTGTCTCCCCCCAAAGTAAAATACAAGAAATCTCTCCAACTCTCTTAACTTTTATAGCTCAGCCATTCATTTTACACAATAGCATGGGGAGTTCTGGAAGACAGTTCCCCCCCGAGTAACCAAGGTAACAGGAGGACATTTTACCCAAAATAATCATTTAGTAATGTTTTTTTCCTCCCCAATGAATGTTTATTGAAGTAGATTATTTTCCATCATTACTGATCTATGTATTTTATCCCACAGTACAATCTTCCTATATTTAAACGCAGACCAAAAGTGTTAACAGAACACTGACAGATCGACCAGACATAGGCTAATTATTTCACCCTTTTCCAAAAGATTTTATTGGATTTTTAAACCCTGAGTCAGCATTTGCAGCTCCTTCAGCAGACGTTTTGTGGAATCCCACACTTTACAGAACAACAATTCATATTCATAAAGCATTTCCTCATTTTTTGACTAAAGCTCTGGGTCCATTCCAAATGGCATCTTTCCACCCCTTGTCTTGAACACATTTTGGTTTCTTGTAATTAATTGTGTAAGAGATATGTTAAATGAATCCACATCTCACTGGGATTATGTTGAAGTAAAGTCATAGACAAGGAATCCCCTCTTTGGAAACTTGGATTTCCCTCTTTCCTACAAAGACAACTTACAAATGACCTAAGAACAGACGACTACTAAGTGAGTCACAGGCTTCAACAAGATGGCGATGGGGGTGTATGGAAGTTATGAAATTAATTATTTTTTTTTTCTGCTTTCCTCTTACTGGAATTCCAGCTTGGTAACAAAGAGGTTACTGGAAATAAGCCTATTCAGACAGAATGAGATCATTTAAGTCTGGAGAGCTACATAAAAAAGAGTAAAACATGTAAAAGGTTTTAATAATAGTCTATCTGCTATTAGTAGATCATTCTGATATGGTGATGTGCCTTTTGTCAAATGGTAAAATGCACTAAATGTTCTTTCCTGTAGTGTAGTGGATCTCTATAAATATAAAATAACTTGATTGAGCAGCTAAATGAACAGAAACACATATAACAGTGGTGGCGAACCCTTTTGGCATAGAGTGGCGAACCCTTTGGGCTTGGAGTGCTGAAAAGGTGACATCACTCACCAGCGCCGTCCCCCGAAGTGCCAACACTGATGAGTAACGTCATCGCGCCTGTGTCGGGGAAGTAGAACTCTACAGCGAGTGAGCGCTCCTTCAGTGTAGGCGGCAGATCCTCCCTGAAAACTGTCAGGTCCGTGGCCTGCACTGAAGGCAGCAGTGGCGATGGTGTGGGTGCTCATAGAGAGGACACTGTGTGCCTTAGATTCGCCATCCCTGACATATAACAATGAGAGCAGTGCGGAAGACTAGTGCTTAGAAAGTAAAATATGTGTTACTGTTTAATACATTAGGTTCTGTAGTACATTTAGTGAAAGGTCTGGAAGCTTGAGGACTACTTTAAAAGCATCGCTGCTGTGTAGTATGGGATTTCCATGATTAATGATCATCACGTCATTTATAATGATAATCTATGTTCTGCAAAGAGCACTGAAGAAATGTGCTATTATATTAGTGCATTATTCACTCTCTGGCACAAGAGAGTTTATTTTCCTTTCATTTTTTTTAAATTGTAGTTTCAGATTGTGATGTAACTGACCTGACTGAGGCAATGCTAAACATGAAATATAAGGAACATATCTGTCATCCAGAAATAAATACACAAAGTGGTGGCCTGTCATCTGCCATTTAGCAGTTTCCTTTTTCTATGCCACTGTATCAAAGAGACTTTGCCCAGCATGCAGCTTTGTATTTTCTTTGAGGGTTCATTACTTAGAGTGGCATTTGAGTAAGGCAGGAGCTTTCAGTGTTGTCTATTATTGTTATAGTCTGGCTGAGGGCTTTGTGTTGCTATATATGCCGTGTCTGGGACTCTGCAAGTCTTGGCATTTAGTCAAACGCTACCCATCACACTTTTTTTATTCACGGCCACAAAGTTAGACACTCAGGCTGTGAATGCAGATAATCAATTAAATTCTACCATACCCTGTTGTACAGAAGCGCTTTTTCTTCAACTCTCTGCTGCATTGCCTTTTACAGACTTTAAAAAACGGGATTCTTACAAAACACATAAAAGGTCTTCGGCTTTCAAGAAGCATGTACTCTCTGGTTTAGAAATATTCTTCTTCAAGTTAAAATATATAACAACTGTACCTAAGCATTACAGGTGCTTATAAACTAATACATATAGTAGTCCTCTGAAAAACTTGTTATAGATTAAGGGAAATAACTGAGGCCAGTAAACCAAAAGTAATATGGCCTGTCTGGTGGGGGTACCGGAACAATAGTACATAGTGCTATCCTGTTAAATTTGTCTTCTAGTCTTACAAAGCCAGGCAAGGACACAGCAAATACTTAAATGCAAAGTGGACATTTAAAAAGACAAATATATAGTACTTATCTTCTTGTGTTTTATATGTGGCTGTGGGTAAAAAAAATCAAACCCTTCCCTGTTAACTGGGAGCCTTGAGTTTGTATGTCATTGGCCTCCTTCTTCTTATAATATCTATAATACACAGTGCACACAGTATTAAAATATCTATAATACACAGTCTAAAGTTCTGTTATTAGAAATTTTAAGTTTATAACTTAAAGCAACCATCACCCTAATTTCTTGTTTAAAAACATAATTGTAAAAAAAAGTTGTTGCTTTTCCAAGTCACTTCTTATAACTGCCTCTGAAATTCCTCTCACTGACTGTTAATAGCCTTATAATTTACAAAGAGTTACATTATATTCTATATAATGCAGGGCTGTTTTAGCTCTCATACCTTATTCTGTGAAGGACGTTAGGTGTGTGATATATGATGGAGTAGATAGGAGTCTTCCATCAGTGTTTCAAATGTAAAAGAATTCTGGAAAACGAGCATTTTAAAGCACAGTGATTCTATATACTGATGTAAGCTTGGTTTACAATTATTGTCTAGAAATTGTCTAGTTCCCCTGATGGGAGTACATTAATTCTATATCCTCTAGGAATTATTTCCAAAGAATAACTTGTCTCTATTCTGTTTACATTCCACCAGTTCTTGGCTATGGTAAGTTGCAAATGTTTGAGTGTTGTATGTCATCCATCTCTTGAAATACTGCATGCAGTCTCTCAAAATGTTTTTTTTTTTCCCAAACTCACAGGTCACATTAGTAAAAAGAAACCATAAAGAGAGTCGGCTATAGCAAAAGGCAATAATCTGTAGTGGAAATCCTTAGGAAAAGATTGCACACCAGAAATATGTAAACAAACATACTATTATGTTTTATGCCATGTGTCAAGAGATGGTACATTAGTGTGATGCTTGTTATATCACCAGCAAAACACACTTAGAAGTAATGTTCACTGTATCCCCAGTGAGCCATGTGCCTGTTACATGAATTCATAGAACTTAGTGCATGTACTGTGCTTATCTCAAAAATATGAGATTACCCCCCCAAAAAATAAACAATTGCAGAGTGTGTTCATAAAATGTAAAGAAAAAATCAATATAGTGAAACTATAACTTTCATCTCAATAGATAAAACGATAAGAAACTACTCACAAAAGTACAGTGGATAAGGTAGATCACACTTTCAGTGTAGTGTGGGTTAAGCCTTTCACTGAGTGTGGCCTGTATCCTACTTCAACTCCAAACTACCCAACCCACCTCATTGGGTATGGAACCCACATTCCTCAGTCATGAGCCTGTATATTACCCTGTCTGACTGTTTATATTATGAGGTACTTCTGCAATTCAAGAAACCTTACATTTCAAACGAAAATGATAAATGTTGCAGTTTTTTTTCTTCAGTTATTGTTAACAATAGATGATAATAATGGTATTGTGCATATACTGTATATATATATATATATATATATACAGGGCTGGTTTTAGGCAAAATGGGGCCCTGGGCAAGATTTCGAGTGGGGCCCTA
>WMED01002705.1:3180-23644 GCA_019650415.1 Pipa parva
GAAGCACATGCAGTCAGAGACTGCCCCTTAAAGGAGAACACACACTAAACTGTAGCTGACGGAAATAAAATCTTATTGCCATCTTGTATTTTTTCAACAATTCTTTAATATATTATGCTAACAAAAACCCCAAGTTTTACTTGACTTATCCATGTCATAGCAAATTTCATAATTGTAGGCCCAAAAACTGTCCTTGACTTATACACGAGATTAACTTATATACGGTAGTAACTTTAAGTCTGGTTAGTTGTTGGACCTGTGTCACATGCAAAAACAAAGTATATAACCTAACTGAACAGCAAATTGTGAGAAGAGAGGCGTTTTTATTACCATGCACTCTCTGTATAAGCAGGTTTTCCTTTTAGGATAGTGGCACATGTATTTTGCCATGGTGACAAAACACCTTCTTTGGGTCTTCCCATACCTTTGATATAAACCACTTGAGGATGCAGGAGCTTTACTGTAAAAATACTTGCAGGTGTACTGTAATTTTTAGACCACAAGGCACACTTTTATAGTTAAAAAAGAACAAATACATTTTATGAATCTGTAGAGAGCCACCCCACTGACTTTCTAGTTGTATAAGGGTCACTGAAGGCACTGGCACAGAACAGCAGAGAAGAATAGCGGATCGCAATGGTGGAAAGGGAGATCATGCATAGGTTCGCCACTGGTGGTTTAGGGGGTGTCATATTTCTATGATTTACTTAGAGAACCTAATTTATTTATTGTAACTTTTGTACTAGTCTAGGTCTTGCCTACTCCTGTTTTTAGTGGTAATCTAAATTAATTTCCATTATTTTTCTTTTTTATTGTGAGTGTTTTTATTTCAACTTTTTGCTCATAACCTGTTAATATTCAAAAGGAAGGTAAAGGCTTTCATATATATTTTAATTTCAGTTAATTATTGCCATTTTTATAATTTAGTCTTTTAAGTTTAGTTTGCCAACTATTTCCTGCCTGCTCCCTTGGCTCAGTAAGCTAGCTTGCTGAGGGAGTAGAATCCTTGTTGCAAATGATACAAGCCCATGAAAATATTGTTACTTCTTTTCTCAGGCAACAAGTACAGCATTAGCCTGAAAACCAAACAAGTTGCATTTATACTGTAGAGATTGTTACAATCTTTAAAACACTGCCCTGGGTGATTGTTTTTCCAGTAGTAGAAAATAGCAGCTTAACAATAAGGCAATGGGCAAGAGCAGGAAGGGGAAAAAAATGCTACAGTAGACACATGATTGTGTAGTTAAATATTAGGCTATTAATAATGATAAACAATCTAATAATAAAGCAAAAAGAAAATCAAATTATTACAAAAAAAATACACTAGATCACAATGCTTGAAGGTACACAGAACAGTAATTTTCAACAGTTCTTGTTTGAGAACCATTTCTGGTCAAAAACAATATAGTGCTGATAAAAAGGTTTACCATTAAATGCCAAAGATTTTGGGATGAGAATCTCTCATTATATTGAGTATAGTCAGAACATACAGAAGGCATTAAAGTTGCCATTTACATTGTACCGGATTTCCTTTATTAAAGTGGAAAAAAAAATATTTCTTAAGAAGGATGTGGACACTGGCATTTTTTTTAGCTTATGAAGTACATGTTCTTTTTAGTTCTGCCTGTCTTTTCTAGTTGCTGTAGGTCTATGAAGAAAAAAAAAAAAAGAAAAAAAAAGTCTAAGGCTTGATTTAGAATTGTAATTATTTTTAAAATGTATCCGTCTTTCTGTTCAAGCCACTTGTAGATCTTAAAATTAGTGGCTTATTGCTATGCTAAAACACTCTAGCAACCAGAAGACAGTTTATGGAGTGGTTTAGAATCTAAAATGATAAAATAATCCCACAAACATATTGTTTTAAAAATGAAGTCCAGTTGCAGATTACCTTTTAATACTGCTATGTACAGCTTAATAAAAATTACATTTAGAGGTGCACACTCCTCCCTTTAATATTTTCAAACAGTGCTATTTTATCTTTAAAATGTTCTTCCCTATGTAGTCAAATCAGTCTTTTTAGTCAGGGAATCATTTCTATTAGCCTGGCAATATTAAATATATAATTAATTCCACTATGGAATATATTAGGTTGAATGAGCACAGTAAGATATATAAACATCAAAAGAATATATTTAATATGTATTACACATTGGATAATTATTTTATGTACATATATTTCCTCTTTAATAATCCAAACATATAATCTGTACTTAACACTCTTAGGAGTGTTCACACTAGCCAAAGAATCTGTATTGCACAATAATACTTAATATTATTTTTAGTGTCAGGCAGCAATTCACCAATGCAGAACTATTTCACATATATAAATTAGTCAATATATAAAACTTTGTATTATAGAATTTTTAATGTCAAACTTACTGGTTGGAAACAGACAGTTACAATCATCCACAAAATTATTAAATAATTTTAAAAAAAAAATAGAGATAAATACATAAAATGTGTGAAAATTGTGCAAAAAAACAGTATAATTCATCTTAATCAAGGTATTACTGGAAAACCAGAAGCAGTTATGTTTTATCCTCCTCATACAGCAAGTAGACTGCTTAACAGTAAAATCAATTATGCAGCACTGTCAAGCTACTTAAGTTTCAAACAGTTAACACATCAATTTTCTGTATTAAAACAAAAATAGGGTTTGCCCAATTATAAACTAAAAAAGCTTTTAAGTCTACATTAAGGGAGATTCAGCGTATTTATTAAAGGAGCAGTAGTGGGAAAAAAATTAATATTCCCATTTGGATTGCCATGGCAGTTATTTAAATACAGCAATTGTAAGAATGTTATGTTCGACTTTCAATAATATTCATGAATTTTATTGCTCTGTACGTTTTTATCTTTTCTGATAGCACCATACATCATTCAGTCTCATTGTTTTCTATGGTGTTTTCAATAAAACATTAGGGAAGTGTCCCAGAAAGCCCAGTTCAGTTAAATATCACACTTTATAAACAAAATTCAGAATTTTTGGAAGCAAAAATTGATTATATAGTAGCTATAAAAGCATTTGTGGCATTTTATTGGCATTTTTGGTGCTACTGTACTTTTAAGGAATACTACATACACCCCATGACTTTTTCAGATCTTAAAATCACAGTTTAATTCCTTACGATACAGTTATTAAATGTGTCAATGTGCATGTTATGGACGGAGGCAAGGTTAATGTACACTACTGCAAATTTATGACATGCAGTAACTAGCTAGTCAGAAGATGGGAGTTCTTACATAAAACAATGCACACTTGTATACTCCATAGAGCTGTCAATATTTCATTAAGGTCCATTCTTTACCACAATTGCAGTGTCACTAGTGTTCTAGCAACATATTACGCTATTGGAATAGCCAAACACTTTTAGGATTACAAACTATGTAGAAGCTATACTCACTTTTTAAAATGAAGGTCAATTATTCAAAGTATTTTACTATCAGTTCCCAAACACATCACAACTAATCCTTACTCATATACATTAAAATTTACAGCAGAACTGCAGCTACATAACTGGTTTAGCATTATAAAAGTCCAGAAAGCACACAAAAATGCCAGAGAAACAATACACACAAACAAAAAAATAAAATAAAAACCAATATGCCAAAATACATTTAGAAAAATAAAATATTTTTTAATATATTATATATATATATTTTACAATAAAATTGGCTACCTGTTTCCTAAATCCATAATTCTTCTTAGAACTTACAAGAAAAAAAATTAAAATGTGCCAATTCACCACAAATAAGACCTAAAGTGAACAGCAAAGTACAGAACCTTACTGCTAAAGCAAAGCTCTGTGTTACTTAATAAAAATGTCACAGTGCTTAAGATTTGAAAAGATATTTATTATTCTTGAAAGCAGCAACATAAAATCAATACAAAGTCCATTATTTCCATAAGTAAATATCTGAGCACAACCAATACTTGTTTTTAAGTATCAATCACAACAAAATAAGAAATAAAAGAGTCTAATTACATTTTTTTAAAATATTTGTATGTTGTTTTTGAAAAAAAAAAATTAGTGAATTGGACATCAGAAGATTGGCGGTGGGTTCTTGCCACACTTAAGCAGCACAATAATATTGGGGTTCCTTATGGCATCACTCAATATTTACGTGCTGCTAATGTGGAGCAAATACTGAGCTCTCTCTCCTATGTTTGTTGTTTTTTTTTTTGTTTTTTTTTTTAAATCCTGAACAATGTTATAGATCTGTACAACCTAAAATCCTGAAGCAGCAAATAATGATTAGTATCTGTAATATAGCATGCTAATCATGATGTGCTGCTACAATTTTTTAGGACTTTCATTTTTCTCTAAAGAAAATTGCAGTACATCAAAACCAAGTAACTGGAGATAAGAGGTTAACACACTCCTACATCTCTTAAACAAATAAAAAAAAAAAAATAGTAATAGTTTGGTTGGGACCTACCTGTAAAATTAGAAACCTATTGTGATCCAAATCAATTCCATGACTTCTGAGTAAAATTCCGACATCCTTAAATGTTTTCTTCTTTCCACTAATATGGTAGACTGAAGAATTATCTTTATAAGCAGTTCTGGATACATAGAAACTGCTATTAGGAATAACTTCAAAATCATCTCCTTCCTGTTTTAGGGAACAAAAGCAAAATTCCAGCTGTGATAATACATTTGAATGAAGAACAAAAGAGCTAAATCCTATTAGCAGAAACACTAACAAAACAAACTGAAAATTTTTTTTATTGCTATAAATAAAATTAGACTTGACTGAGGAAAACTAGCCTTTAAAAAAGTAAACACACAATTATATTTCTCTTAAAAATCCTTTCATCAGAATATTGCAATCAAAAACACAGAAAAATACTAAAAAGCCACTAGTTTGATTCTTCGATTATCTATTTTTTCTTTTAAGACAGTGGACAACAGACAAAACCAGCATGGATGCAGGAAACAAAAAAGGAGGAGGACAAGGACTTTGTTTAACCACAAAAAAAAAAAAAAAAATTTTTTTTTTTTAAATATTTAAAAAAACGCACTTAAGATTATTAAAAGCTTATACCAAAAGAACGCACTGTGGTAACATTACATAAGTTTTTTTTTATTTTATTATTATTATTATAAATAACACATTTTGGCTTTGGAACACTTACAAAATATTGAAATCTGAACAATTTACGATTTCTTTCTTTGACATTTAAAATCAAAGAGATACACTGTTAGATTACATTTACATTATAGCAAACCCTTAGGTAAAGCACAGATCTTAAAGAAACAATAACAGATTTCAGAATTATATAGGTAAAATTATATCCCTTACCTTGTCAATGATCTTTTGAAAATGAACTTCCACTGTACAACTTTGAATATCTTTGTGCTCATCTGAATTGTGGATCAGAACAGACAGTTTTTTGGATCTAATCTTTTGTGCTCGATACCCAAAAACAAAGAGCATTGAATCAATCACATTTGATTTTCCACTGCCATTAGGCCCAATTATACAGGAAAAGCGCTAAATAAAACAAATATATTAACCTTTTAGAGCAAATAAGAGTAAGCCTGTTGAAGGAAATTAAAAAAAAAAAAAAAATCTGTTCATTTACAATATGAGCATACAGGAACAATTGCTGGTAGAGTTAAACAAATAAGATGAAAACAGTAAACATAGCTCAACTATACTTCCTATTACAACTGTGATACCACAGTAACATATTATTTAGAATATATATATATATATATATATATATATATATATATATATATATATATAGTATGTAGTTGTTATACGAGTATTACCTTATGAAAAGGCCCCAAAATGCGTTCTCCTGCATATGATTTGAAGTTCTGGTTTACAATATGAGTTATCATAAGACGAGGAGCTCCAGCTTCATTGGTCATTGCAGGAGGTGGGGGAGGAGGAATGCTACTCAAAATCTCTTCTAAACTTCGATTGTCAACCACCTCATTTTGGGATTCTAAAAAACACAAAAGGGTCATAAGAAGGGTAGTAGAGGGCTAGCCAGTAAAGGAGCTTCTACTGCCTGGAATTACAGTTTGCCCCCTTTGCAAGCTTTATAACCCCCCTTTCCCAATGGGCTGCTCCACCCCCATTTACTAAAAGATAGTGGGTTAATGTAAACAGCATCATATTTCTGCATAATAAATATACAGTAAACACAAATGGAACTTTTCTGTAGACATCTGAACAATCATTAATCCAACAGCTATTTGTACACAAATGCACTATAACCATAACCTGCAATGCTCACAAAGTTACAGACTACTATTTCATCTTAACAAAGCCCATCCTGCACAGGCACTGGCATCACCCCGATGAATAAGGAGTTAAAATGGTTTCAGCAATTCTCTACAATCTCCAACCCCTCCTTAAAGACCCCTGACTGACCACTCAAAATGAAACCCGTGCCTTAGAGGCTGACACAAAGGCCACCCCCCCATTAATAACCAAAACAGATCACTGCCTGCTCCAAAATGGGTTCAGTCAGAGAACTGGACCACCGCCTCAACCGTAATGTGATTACTACACGACAGACTCTTAAATCTGTACACACAGCATCTTACTGACATGTGTTATTCGGTAACAATCCAAGACAAATGTGAAGAAGGTGTTAACTCTCCCAACCTGCCACTGCACAGTCGAACTAATCTCCAGTCAGCCATTAAAGTGTTGTTAAGTTGTATCACTTGTACAGGACTCTGTGTATAAGGAAAAACACAGCTTACCTTGTGCTGGTGTCCCTGTATTTCCTTGAACATCTGTGGTAGGTTGTGGCTCAGTGCCATCCATCGTGTTTTCTGTGGGTTCTCTGGCCACAGCTGTGGACGCCTTAGTCTTTTTCGGGGGCATGATTTGCTGCAGACAAAAGATAATAATGAAATGTATTTAGTTGTCACATTAAAACGCAATAGCTATTTACTCCCCGATGCCGCCTCTCTACAGGACACTGGATTACAAATGTTTCATGGAAAACCACCCTAATAGATTATCCAAACTAAATACAGCGTCAGTTTATGTGGCATAAAAAAATACTTGTTGCCACTATGGCAGGCAGACAAGTACTCTTACAATACAGAAGAGATCCACGCTTGGCATTTTAGCAGCATAATCCGAGAGCAAGTCTAAAGCACAACACAGATACACGTTAACATGGCTCTAAACTGCATCAATCCAGGAAAATATTAACATGAGGATATGCAGCACTGTCACCAAACCATGGCCGATCACACCATCTGTTATTCCATTTTGTCATCCAATTGCCAGGTTTGGAAGAGTCGTTCTGTGACTGCAAACAGTCAAACAAGCATATTTTTTCTGTACTCTTCGAATTGCAACATGAAAATCTATATGATTGTTTATTTTTATGCACACACACATATATATATATATATATATAAAAAATATACATTATGTTAGTATTATTTAGTAATAATGTTATAATATATATTTTATATATCTGGTAAACTGGTGTCACCATCCACAGCAAAGAAATGGTGGTAAGCTGGTCTCACCATCCTCAGCAGGGAAATGGTGGTAAAGCTGGTGCCACTATACTTGGCAAACGGTGCTGCAGGTTTCTGGCTCCCCAATCCCATCGGAAGGCTCTAAGAGTTGTTGTTTAGGCATTTAATGTGCCAGGAGACGTTCTGTAACAGGAGATGTTCTGCAAGCAGCACTTGTTGCTTTTATTTGTGCTTATTTATATATCGCCATACATAGTATGTAGATATTTACAGAGGTCAGTCATTCAGCCCCTGCCCCTATGGAGCTAAACTCTCTATAGCAATCAAATGCAGACTTATCGATTAGTGGCAGTTTAAGTCAGGTGCAGATTGCTTTAATCGTTCACCATTCACACGTTTGCCAATTCATATTCCAAGAAATGTAAAAAAAAAAAAAAAAAAAAAAAAAAAAAAAAAATCAGAAAGACCCCTTGCCCCCCTCCTCCCCCCCAACATCCGCTAGACCATGATCCCACCACTGGGTGCAAGGAAATAATGGGAAAAACAACTGCCTTAAGTGGCCGATAAGACTGGAAAATGAATGAAACCAGAGGAAATGTATTTATGGAATAAATAACTAAAGTGTCACATTGTCACTTTGGATAGTTGCTGCCAGTCCCAGAAGTGAGCTGCGAAGTTAGAATGATGGAAATAAAAAATAACCATTGTCCTATACAAGGGCAACGAGCAATGAAAAGGGTAAAGGCGATGGCAGGATCCATAGGACTAGAATGGGATGGCAGGATCCATAGGACTAGAATGGGATGGCAGGATCCATAGGACTAGAATGGGATGGCAGGATCCATAGGACTAGAATGGGATGACAGGCGATCCCATGGCTTCAGGTCTCCTTGTTTACAATGTGGATCCTGTAACTGTCACAGTCGCTGTGCTGCTCTCTCCAGCCCGCGCTAAAAAATAAAAATGACAGCCTCGGTAGGAAAATCACCTGAAAACTTGCTTCAGTCAAAGCGCCCTTTCTTTAGTGATGTCCTTGATTTTTTTGCCGATTTTTAGAGGTTGTTCCCGGCTGCTGACTAACAGGTCTGTCCGTTTGCCGGCTGTATCTTTTGCAAGCTGGAGTGCGCCGAGCTGTTTTACTGCTGCTGCTCTGCTTTACTCCACTCGAAAATGGCGCCCAAAATCCAAACTCGAACCGAAATTCGTTACACGGCGCGGGGCATTGTGGGAGCTGACACTCAAGATTTGAAAAAAAAAGAAATTGGGGGCCGGGCTGCCATTTTCCCTCAGCAGAAAGAGGACCAGTGACGCGATTCAGAGTTAATCTAGTTTAACAAAATAATACCCGCCCTTGACAAATTAAAATCGGTGGCGGGACGTGTAAGTAACGCGACTCGGTCATTTCCACTGAAAAAATAATAACTAGAAAGTTTGACTATATTTAGTTGCGAAGGGACGTTTAGGCGGTTTAAAGGCGGGGCTTGGTTGCGGAGCAACATGAGAGAGGATGGGTACGGGGCGTGGTTATGTCTAAGTGGGCTGGGCAAAGGTACTTTGTTATAGACGGGAAAGGGGCGGTGATTGGAGGCCGGGCACCTCGTGACCAACTGGAATAGCGGAGCTCTCTAGGTGTTCTGTTCAACACCCTGACAGTCACTAGGCGAGGGGGATACTTTGTGTTACTGGAAATGCAATGTAAAGAAAAAATAGCACATTTTATACGTCTTCGTCCTATTTTGGTTGTTTGACTTAAATAGCCTTTTTTTTTTTTTTAATTAAAAACAGTCAAATAAGATGATGAGAATTGTATAGTAAACAGACCGATGTGTTTACTGGTATATTTTGAAAGATAACTCCTGAGTAAAGGTCTTGTGCAAACCAGAAATAATATAACAGTAAACAAATAAATAACAGCACGAAAAAAAAAAAACTAGATTCTAGTACGTTGAACTACGACTCCCAGCATTCCACCTGCATCAGCTGCGGATCAGAGATCCCGGATGCATTCGTGTGAATGGGGAAACTGCAGCTAATATCGCGAGATGTAACCATAGCAACCACAGACTGTTACAGTGCTTGGTTACAGCTACTGGAGGCTCCTGGGATTAGAAGGGCCGCGTGTGTTTTGCGTATAAGGAAGGTAATGTGCTGCATTTGAATCCATTTCTGTATGTAGTCCTTTCTGTGTACAGGATGAATGTGCCCTGCTAGTACCGAGGTAGGGAATCCGCTATGTATGTGCCTGTGTGAATATAATGCATTTTCCCAGTATGTTCAGATGAGGACAGGATATTAATAGCTTATTGGTTATGGGCTGTAATATTAGAGTCTAACCCCATATGTTATTTTAACCAATTGATTGTTCTACTTTAAGAAACTCTTACTGCCCCAACACTAACTTCCCTGGCTTCAACCAAACCATTGCACCTTTATTTTAATCCTGCGTCTTTGTTAAGTTGATGTAGTTGCACTAGGGCACCTGGGACTCAGTAGAAAACTGCTAGTGGGGCACTCACCAACATTAGTTCTGTTTATCTGCATTCATGGACTTTATGTTGTTATTCAGTTCTGTTTCTGCCCACACCTTCTCTCTCTTTTTATCTAGCTTCTCTCTCTTTCTGTTCTTTTTTTTTTTTCCTCCTTATTTTTCTTCTTTCTCTTTTGGAATCCATTTTTAAAGTATATTTATTGGGGTTTTTTAATGTTTAGATTGTAAGCTCCTTGGGGCAGGGACCTCCAACCTCTTGTGTCAATCACTACCTAGCACTTAATTTGATGTACCCTTGTTATATTTTACTTGTATTGTTTAATGCACTTTTCCCTTGTTTGTATTGTACTTGTATCGCTGAATTGTACAGCGCTGCGTAAATTTGTGGCGCTTTATAAATAAAATTATACATACATACATACATGTTCCATGTAAGAAAGCACCAGTGCAGTTACCCATAACAGTCAAGTAAGTTACGTTGCATTGTGTAATTTTTACTAATCTACTCAAAGTTAATTCATCATTGGTTGAACTGGTGCATTTTCTTCCCGACTTTTTAAAAGATTTTGGTAAATGAGGCTGAACACTTGTTAACCATAACCTGAGTTGATTTGTGATATAAAACTGCTACTGCGCCTGCTGTATTCTGCAATACTGAGTTAAATCTCAGATCGGTGACTATCATCCTCTCCCCTTGTGAATCACCCCTTGACAAGACAAGTCTATAGATAGTGTGATGCTCGTGTAACATGTACCTGTCTGTATATTCCCTGGGGGGGGGGGGGGGGGGGGGGGGGGGGAGATAAATGCAAATGATTAGTTATAGATTAAAGGAGAACTATAGTCAAATTACATCTTTACATATACAGTACTATGCCTTAGTGAGAAGCCTTTCTCCCAGTAGTTGTTTCATGTGACGCAGAATAATTTAGTAGGCAGCACTGATAAACTCTTGCACCAGGAAATGTGTGTGTGCCATGCACAGGCCAATTTTCCATGAAAAGGTACCTTCTCCCGGACATTTTTGCCTTACTTACTACTTAGCACATGTGCACAAGTCAGCTTTCCCTCTGTAATCTCCTGGATTCCACGCTTGGTTTATGTGGCCAAAAGGTCAGGTCAAAACTATTTGTGTCAGCAGTTGGCTTAGTAAAAGGAGTTTTATATGTATGTGTGCAGTTATATCAGCACTATAGTGCCACTTTAAAGTTTACTTCATTCCTTTTACTATAGCGACTAATAAAATATTCATTATTGCAGGGTAACATTTATTTTTATAAACTCTGGCACAACCCTTCATTATTGAACAAAATAGCACAGCCCGAGACTCCATATCACATAATTCAAAGGGTAGAATACCTCCTTCCTCTGACAACCTAAAAATCTATTGGATCAGACGCTACATGACAGAAATCAGGTATGGTTCTTAGCTCACAGAAGCTACTGGCAAAAAAAATTACAAAAAATGGTTTATTTCAACTTTCAAAGATCTTTAGCATGGTGAAAAAACCCACAGAAGTCAGTATTGCTTTAATAAAGACATGCCATTGCTGCTGGAACCCAAATGATTAACATTGCAATAGGTAGAAATAAAATAGGAAAGTGAGTAGCAAAGCTACCAAGACATGTTTCCATTTGATAAAGGATTTTGGACCTGAAACATGTCATGGTACTAGTAATACATTTGTAGCTTTGCTACTGACCTGCAATGAAGCATATAGTTGTTCCCGTTTTATTTCTACATTTTGGTTATGTAACAGACAAGACACATAAACAAAGATTGGTAGCAAGCAAAAAATACATCTGTAATTAATCAATACAAGGTGCTACTAATGGGGCAACTATAATGAACATGTATATATATATATATATATAGCAAAAGGAGAAAACAGTACCCACTTAAATAGTGCACACTAAGGGGGGAATTCACCAAAGTGCGAAGTGAGGTGCGGATCCTTCGCCTCACTTCGCACTGACTGTTATGCCTTCTCTGATGTCCTGCACGCGGACATCAGTGAACGCTTTAAATTGATTCTAGTCTCGGCGAGAGCACTCAAGTTTCACGGATTTGTTTGAGAATTTGACAGTCAAATTGGCACCTTAGTGAACAGCCCCCTTGTGGTGCAGTGGGACACACTAAAGGGAGTAATTCAGGAAAGATCGAAGTACCCTTGTGAAGCTTCTCATCACTTCGCCGAGTCAGGTATGCGCTCACTGGCCTCCTGCACTCTGAGATCAGCGAACACTTTAAAGGTATTTCGGCGAGGTGACCACTCGATGCGCCTCGCCGAAGTACCTCCACTTGCAGGAGACCAGTGAGCGCGTACCCAACTCAGTGAAGTGATGAGAAGTTTCACAAGGGTACTTCGATCTTTCCTGAATTACCCCCTAAGTCAGTTGGTCTTTATATATCAAATAAATTACTGTTTATAGCACTGAAATACATTTTATAGTAATATTTTTAGATAAAGATCAGATTATTGCATTTCAAAATACAATAACCAAGTTGCGGAAAAGATGGAGATGAATACAAGGTTGTTCAACAGCCCAATCCCTTATTTATTTTTAATTTGATGCTTAATCCACAATGGAGTTTGTCTAAACTGGGATCAGTAAGTCTGACTGTTTCTATTTAAGTTTAAGAATATATGTTTTTTTAAACATCACAGAATTTCTTACCCCCTATTTCTTTATTTTGCAATGCTAATATCTAAAAAGGATGATATATATATGTGTTAAGATAGAGCGGTTGTGTTAGTGCACAGGTGCAAAACAATGAGTATTGCAATACTTGCTGATACCTTTTTTTGTTGGACTAACAGTCGTTTTAAATAGATGAGTTTTCGAGACATCCATACTCCCTTTGTCAAGTCGCAAGCAATACTGAGTTCAGTTAGGAAGATATTTTACTAGTAGTCATAAATATTGTCAGGAATTCGGCTAGAGTGGACAAGGGAGGTTGGTGGTGGAACTCACAGTTTAAAAGCAAACATAAAAATAAGTGCATAATTATCCATAATATAAAGGTATGATAGTGAGATCGAGAAACAGGCAAAAAAAGCATACTGACATACTTATATAAACAAATTATTACAACATAAAGCAATCAGGTGTCACAAATACTGGGGGGTTTGGAATTTTGTGTTACAGCGATGATCACAGCTTCAGCACACAGAAAAATACATACTTTACCATTATATAAAGTTACGATAGTGAGACAGAAATCCAAGATTTACATCATGTCCCATATAAAAGGTAATAGCTTCAATTAGTTCAATTGTTTGAGTATCAGCCATTTATGGTGGAAGGATGATTATATTATTTTCTCCTGTTTTAATAATGAGTTACCCAAACTCCATACTGCTTGCTATGGTTGAAATAAAAAAGACCAAGTCACTAAATTAAAAACGTTTTTGGTATCTAAACTTAATGGCACTGTTATTTTTTAATATTTGAATAGTCTTGCTCCTTTATCATTATGGTTATTACACAGTAATGTTTGTGCATATAGTATGCATGCTCAAAATGATTAGCATGGTGCAGGCCCCTGGATGTTATACAAACACCACCAGAAACATTATAAAACTATAAAATAGGACCACATACAATTTGCAGAAAAGGAAGCCTAGCCCTTAGATGCTTGGGTATTAATGTAATTCATTTTAATCGGAACACACCTCCCTTTTTTACAAAAGGAGGCACTTTGAGTTGTAGTTGTACTTGTATCTCAGTCTACTGTATAACTGCACACCTCAATCAAAGCAAAGCTGGTGGTTGGAAGCCTCTCTCATCACTGTAACTGTGCTGTAAAAAGTATGACTTTCTCTTAAATACACTGATCTAGTTTCATCTAGGCTTACCCTTGATGCAAAGTTTTTTTCATGCTTGTTTTTGGTAGGAAGGGTTTCCATATGATTGCTATTCCAAAAAATCAAGAATGTCTAATAATTATACTTATGCTTCTATATTCATAAAGAACAACTAACCTTAATGATTTTATTTAATTTGCCAAAAGGAATAAATCATATACTTTTATTCCTGTGTGTATGTGCATATGTCCACAACATAAAATTCTGATACTCATGCTTGCTTTTTAGGGAATTTATTCCTTTTTGAAGATTTTCTTTCTCCCATTGACTTAACAGAAAAAAATGAGACTGAAGACATCTTTATTGAAAGAGCCTAAACATATCCTTTACTGAATGCCTAATAATTATACTGCATGTTTATTTGAGTGGATTATTATTCTGACTTTGCAAAACATTTTTTCAAGGTGCATTAGGCAGGTGGTATGAAGCTTTTTTTTTTCATTTAAATACAGCTCTAGGTTAAGGTCCCACTGCACATTTTGCCACATGCAATTTTTACATGTGGCAAACAAAGTAAACATGCCCTGCCCCTAGCCATCATACACTTTTCTTCACCACTGCCAATGATGACTGCATCCAGTTTTGTCTTCAAGGGTTTTTCCACTAGAAAATCCCGTGGGCCTATTATTTTGCAGTAAAATGTCTTGTGTCAAAACTGAAAGCAGTCACTGGATGTGTTGCATGTGAGTTAATACAAGGGCTTGAAGCAGGCTGACCCCAGGCATTTTGTTCACATTGCTTCAAAAAGAAGAAAGTGTACAGAAACATGCATAGCAAGGTCTTAACCTAATACATCATAATTGTTCAAAAGGTTTGGTTATATGGACAGATAATGGTGTATGTCAGATAATAGAAATAACCACAGTCAGTCAACAAGTCACAGTTGTCTAAATAAATTATGATGTTAGAACATCATTTCAGTAGACTGATAATTTATACTTAAGTGTGCCAAAAGCCATCAAATCATTCAGTCTTGTAATTAATGCAATATTTTTCTGATAAAGATTTGTATTCTTTCTTAAAACTTTTGGGTATAGCCAGCTAGGCAATGGACAACTGGAACTAACTTCAAGTGGCTATATTTTTTGTTTTTTTTTTAACATTGGACAATTATGCTAGGTGTAAATCAGTTATGAAAAAACTCTATCTGAGAAAAAGTGCATCTAAGAAGGCAGAAAGTTAAGAAGAATAGCACTGACATAATAAGTGATCTAAAAGGTTTGCATAGATTAGCCCAAAGTTGCAATAATGAACTCTGTTTTTATTAGAATTTCATGCTTTCTTGTTGGATGCACACAACAGATTCCTTAATTCCACTGTACATAAAGAGCTTGTTAGCTGTGTTTGTTGGACCTCTGCTGATGAATTATACTCCTGCAGTGATGACCACCAGATTCTCAAATGGAACCTGTTATCTGGTGAAACAACCCTAGTAGTGAAACTCCCAGATGATATTTATCCAGTTGACCTTCACTGGTTCCCAAAGAATGTGGGTAACAAAAAGCAAACACAGGCTGAAATATTTGTTCTTACAAGCTCTGATGGTAAGTGTAATGGAAATTTACCCTAACTAACCATTTTAGAAGATTCAAGCACAAATGAGTGTTATCAGTTTTGGAAGAACAAGGACTTTATATATTTTTCTTCCTTCAATAACCAGTGACCATCACCTTTTGAAGGTCTTATAGACTAAATAAGTTTAGTTCCATAAATGGTTTAGATCTCTCTCTCTTATTCCTTTCTCTCTCAAAATAAGAGATTTGTTCATCTGCTAATATAGGTAAATTTGAAGAAAGATTATGAAAATTTGTGCTGTATAGTTTCTCGTCTTTCAAAGCTTCTTAATATCTATTTTTTGTTTTGCAGGAAAATTTCATTTAATTTCAAAGTTGGGGAGAGTGGAGAAGAGCGTGGAAGCACATTCTGGTGCTGTACTTGCTGGCCGCTGGAATTACGAAGGAACTGCCTTAGTAACTGGTGAGAAAATAGCAATGAATTGAATTCTGCATAATTTATAGTCCTCTCTCTAAACGGAGATCTACCCACACCAAAGTTTATTGGCCAACTCAGCTGCAGGAACTATTCACTATTGATGATTTCTACCTAGTTGCTCATTAGTAAATATATATTAAATGAAGAAAGAAAAATGAAAATCCTCTTAATATTTACATATAAAACATGTCTTGTTTGCAAGTTGGATTGATGGTTGTATCTGTGCTAATAATAATGGTTAGCATAATTGGTCACAGGAACATAAAGAAGTGATTACCTAATTAATTTTAACTTTTACCTAGAGCTTAGTTTTAATACAGCAGCTTTGTACACAAAACAAACTTTTAAACAGCATGAAATAAAATGTGTATTATTGCTTTAGGTCCACAATAAACAATATCTGTAGAGAAACATAATACAAATTCTACAACATAAATTGTGTGTGTTGCGTTTCAGTTGGGGAAGATGGACATGTAAAAATTTGGTCGAAAAGTGGCATGCTTCGATCCACCCTGGCACAAAATGGTAACAACTTTTTTTTCCATAGATTGTTTGCGTAGAAAAACAGTCATTTTTAAAACTGTTGTTTAATTAATGGTTAAAGAACACCAAAATGTGTAAATCTATACTTGATTCATCACCAGCTGAATACTTTATTCCAGGGATTGGCAAAGTGTGGCTCACATGCCACTTACAGCTCTTTAGCCACCTTGCTGTTGCTCGAAGCGCATCTCTGAAGCTCCGCCCATGACCGCCGACTGCTTTTCTGATTGGCTGTTGGCAGGTCATGCTCCTCCCTCCTCCAGCGGCTCACAAAATAGTTGTCTCCGCTGGAGCAGGGAGCGAATTTTATGAATTTGTCCAGCTTAATTCAAGATCAGAAACCTTTATTGGGTTACAAAAATTTAGAGAAAATCACACTCCACTACTCCATTTCTGATCCTTATAGTATAGTGAAAATATTCAGTGATACTTTTGTCAACTGTTTAGAAGGGTAAAGGGCTTACAATTAACCCACACACCTTTTAAAAACAATTATTTATTCAATTATCATTAAAAAAATGTATGTCACCAAAGAAAAGAGAAGACAATAGGCTTGTTCAAAAGAAATAAATGGTTGTGGGATAACTGACAGTATGTCTAAATTATACTAAAATTCAGTGTTTAGAGTGTTCAGATACATAGTACCCTTGAAGTTTGTACTAATACCTATTCCTACCCCTGGTGCTGCCCAACTATTCCGGATTTCCCTAAAAAAATCTGTATAGGGCAGTGGTTCTCAACATGTGAGTTGTGACCACTTTGAGGCTCAAATGACACTTTCACAGGGATCACCTAGGACCATCAAGACACTGCTTCTCTATCAGTCTCCAGGCAGGTCCGCCCACATGCAGATATGCCCAGCGTGAGGATGTCATCACGGGGGTCACGGCATTAGGAAGGTTTGGAACCGCTGGTATAGGGTGAAGGAAAAACTGATTCAAAGTGGCATATGTGTAGTTCCTATTAGGGTCGCTTTAACTACACAAGTGGCCAACAAGCTAATAGCAACAGCACATATGCCACTTTGAATCTGTCTTTTTCCTTCACCCCATACATTTTTTTTTTTCTTTTGAACAACCCTATTCTCTTCTCTTTTTTATGGTGGCTTATAAATTTTAAAACTATTTTAATGATAATTGAATAAATAATTTGTTTTTAAAGGTGTGCAGGTTAATTTTAAGCCCTTTACAGATCTTTCCCTGGCTTTTGATCAGAAATCTTTATCTGCTACTTTTTTTTTTTTTTACATCCTATCAGTAGGTTTACAAAAACTTGAAAATCTGATTGGAGTAGTAAAGATAAGTTGCTTTCTCTAGATGATGGCTTTAATTTGTTACTTTAAATGTTTAGTAAAATTTACGCACATGGATTATTCAATATGGCAATTTTCTGTCTTTGATATTAATTTAAAATCCTTCTCTATGGCAGAAGTTATCAAAGTAATAAAGCATCTGAAGACAATAAAAAAAAAATTCTGTGTAATTTAAAGTATGTGCATTGTTTTTTTAATTGGAGAAAATAGACATTTAAAGATTTTGTTGTTACTCTGGAAGGGTGGGTGGGTCTCTAATTACTTTTCTGCCAGGTACAGTAAGGGCAATGGCACAGACAGTGTTTTGACAGTGAAAGAATTAAAATGGTAACGATAGCGTTTAATAAGTATGAGAGTAAAAGGGGAGAAAGATGCATTATTAGGTAGAGAAGATTATAAATTTTCAGAAGATATATAAGGTGGTGAGAAAATAGAGAACTCATTAGAGTTAAAGGTTAAATAAACCCTGGCTATAAAATAAGCTCTATTTACCTATTGTCAAGCAATATAACGATCAAGAAACTCCTGACTTGCCTCTTAATTCAGCAGAACTCAATATCCCTCTGTAGCTGCTTTCTCCCTCTGAACAACTTCCTTGTATGGGAAGTGCAAGCATGTAGCCACGCCCCTCTTTTTCCCGACTTCTATCTCCACAGCTGACCTCACAGGCAGTCAGACAGCTCTTATCTGTGCATGCTCATAGTTAGGAAAAGACTTTTTGGTTAAGGAGAGGAGGATGGGTTTTCCCCACAAGAATGGTTCTCTGTATAGTGAGTGATGTCACTCAGGGCGTGGCTTATCGGCACTGCACAGGAAGAGTCTGTACACAGAATAGCTGTGGGAGCAGGGCTGTTTAAACAAGAGGCAAGTACTACTGATCCCAAAATCAGTTTACATTTTAATGTTTAAGTTGGCTTTCTATATGTATACATGTCAGATATAAATAATGTTTTATCCATACTTTTCGTACCCTTTAAGTAGAAAACAGGCAGTGATGGGAATAGATGGGAAATAAATCTTTAATAAAATATGATATCATACAATAATAATTTGGTCTTGTTAGAATACACACCCCCTCCTTAAATTAAAATTAGTTGATGTTTTTTATATTTTTCTTGTGGCAGGTTCTCCAGTTTATGCTGTTGTGTGGGGTCCTGATTCAGAAAAAGTTCTTTACTCTTTAGGAAAACAATTAATTATCAAGCCACTTCAACCAAGCTCCAAAGTGTTACAGGTAATAACAACCATGTCTCCTCAAGTTTTTACCATCCTTTTGACTTTTCATACTGTAGTATTTTGGTTCAATACAAATCTTATTTCTTGAAAGTACAAACTACCGGTACTTAATTTTGTAATAAAAAACTGGAAAATATTTATTATTCCTGTGACAATTGTCATATTTCAAAAACTTTAGTCGCAGCCACCTTTGTCGGTTTTAGGAAATAGCATCCTTATTCCACACTGGAGCCTTGCCATTAACACCCTAATTCGCCACTCTGGTGTGGTGAAGTCAAACGGGTGAATTCGGAGCAGTACACCTTGTCAAATTCATGACTGACATGGTCTCCACCACTTCCTGAATGTGCAATATACCTGAGCACATGCATGTGAAGAGCTCCATAAGTCCATGACTATTGTAGTCAGCCCAATTTGATGCGTTTTCGTCACATGACAGAGTTTGCTCAATAAGCAAACATAGGGAATTGGTGATCAAATTTGGATTCATAGCTATATGCGGCTATTTAGCCTTTAATCAATAAGACCCTAGATCAGGGGTTGGCAACCTTTAGGGTTGAGAGAGCCATATGCGTGTTGCTCTCTCAGCCCTTTTGAATCCGGAGCCGCTGATGTCACATAGGTGACGTCAGTGGCTCCTGATTGGCTAGCAACCCGGGAGCGCAGTGATGTCAGCGGCTCCGGATTGGTTACCAACCCGGAAGTCGGTGACGTCAGCGGCTCCAGATTGACTAGCAACCCAGAAGCGCTGAGAGAG
Source organism: Pipa parva (assembly GCA_019650415.1). Lineage (NCBI taxonomy): Eukaryota > Metazoa > Chordata > Amphibia > Anura > Pipidae > Pipa > Pipa parva. The sequence goes on from WMED01002705.1 coordinate 22,847, forward strand.
CTTTGTCTCTCTACAGCGCTTGCCGGCGATTATCAGGCAGACTGTAACGACCGGTGCTTGCATGTGAGCACAGCTCGTTACAGTCAAAGAGCCACATCTGGCTCAAGAGCCATGGGTTGCCAACCCCTGCCCTAGATCTTTAATTCTGCCCTTTTGTTTCACTCTGTAATTTGTACATTTCACAGTGTAACCTGGCTTTCCCCTCATAAAATTGTCCTTGCTTTTGTCCATGCCTCCACAATGTTCTCAAATCACACCAACGGTATATTAAACTTAATGTTGACCTCACTTAAGAAAAGCTAATATTTATATTTGGACCAAACCTATCCACAGATCTCCTAACCTAGAAAAATATCTCTTAAGTATTCTCTGAAAATATTCTTAGAAATCACCCATAAGCTACTATATACCACTGTTTACGCTATATCTTTTATTCATTACTTTAGACTTTAGCAAGGCTATACCTATCATCCCTTACATATTGCATCAGAGTTTTTGTTTTTTGTTTTTTTTTTTAGTATTTTTGGATTTTCATAATCCATATCTTTATTAGGGTAGCCTTTTTCCATCCTCTATAACTTGTCATGTATAAAAAAAGAAAAAAAAAAGAAAGAAGATATATATTTAATTGATAGCTGGAAAATAAGTATCTGCTACTTAACCTTACATCTCACTATACAGGTTTCCTGGTTAGCCTAGAAAATACTGATTGTTTGTCTTGTGTACCAGGCCTGTGGGGTCGGTAAGCCACAGTTGCGACTCCGACTCCTGGATTTTATCAGGTTCCGACTCCAACTC